>JAAAKG020131978.1:0-14660 GCA_010014905.2 Druon quercuslanigerum | reverse complement strand
ATTAAAGAACTCGATAAAGAATTTAAAATTTTAAATTAGTAATTAATTAATCTTAATCAATAGTTGCTACTTTATAAGAAGTTAGTAGCAATTGATGATCATAATGTAATCAATTAATACAAAATCGAGTTTAACATCATGGGCATCAGTAGAATAAAATTCATTTTCATCAGTAAGTGGTGGAAATACTTCACGAGCTACAAAAATTATATTAATAATTAACTAATTATATGAAACTAAAGACTTGTTCAACTTCATCAGGTAAATATTTAGATTGAAGATTGACCTTTTTTAATGAAATTTACATAAAGAATTGGAGTATCCAATTTAACCCATATTTGTTCATTGTTAAATTCCAAGATACGCATATAACTTTGATGCACAGTCATTGGATGGGAACATGGAGCCCCGTTATCAATAGGATCATCGCGCATGGTACTGAAGAATTCAGCCATATCTAATTTACCAATAAAATCAAATTTAATTTTATTATAAACGACAAATAATAATTTTAAGTTGAAAAAAACTTTATCATCCATTAAAAACATTACTAGTGTGAATCTATGCACGTGTGGAAAATTTTAAAACCTACTTGTGCATTTTTTTCAGATTTCAGAATTATTTATGAATTAAATTATTAATTATTTTATTTATTCTCTGATATTTTAAAATTTATTATGTCTTACTCTAGATTCACACGCTCGTAAAAACATTAACCTTATTGTAATGAATTTGAGGTTATATTTTAATTATCGGATGTTATAATAAAAATTACACTTTTCTCACTTACTTTATAATTGACATACGCTAAAGTTGTATATCTTTTACTTGTATTTAATGACTCCACGTAATGGTATAAAAAAAACCACCAAAAAATAAAATTACACTGAGGCTAATTCACACGTGTCTATGCTTGTATGGCATGCAGTAACTGTACTTACTCCTGAGATCCCGCGCAAAATAAAGAGCAGCGTCATAATTTAACATAGATTCGTGTAATTTCAACATATTATTTGTGTTACTATAGAACCTATCTACACAGTCTTTATGTTAAATTAACATGTAAAAAGTGTTATTTATAGCTCTAACCGAATGGGAAGATTTTTTAACATAAATTTTGTGTTGATTGGCGAGTCACATAAAAAAAGTGTAACTTTGCTCTGAAATAACACTTGAGTATGTTAAAAAATGCATGAATTGATCGATACAAACAGTATGTGCAGAATTAACATAAACTTTGTGTAAAAAAATCATCTACATGAAATTGTATGGTAAATTTTACAAAAAATTTTTTACTGTGTGCTAAAAGTTGAAGTCGAGGTACGCATTTTTAGAAAATCTAGCGTTTTTTTTTAAAACTTATCACGTACTGTATTCTCTTCAGCAACTTTAAAAAAAATCTGTTTGACATTACTAGACATGGAATTTCATAGGCTTTCCAACTGATTTTTTTAAAACGCTTTATCATTTTTTTTCGCTGAGTTATCGTAGTTCAAAGCCATGCAGTGATTTTTAATACTGCTTGTGTCAATCGATCTCATAATTTCCGACGGTAGTGTATATCCTCCTATTAATCCCCTTTTTTTTTAAATTGTAACTTCCTTTAAAGAAATAAAAATGACAGAGTTGGGTAATAGGCAATGTTTAAATACCACTTATGTCTTATCACTCTAAGCGTCAGCAGATTCAAGCAGATACACTTTTTAATTAATCAAGCTATTCATGCATGATATACGTGCCGATCCGCACGGAGTTTCATCAAATTGACATATAACTACTCGCGAATATTTACTGGATTGTTGCGGGTGTTGTAAAGTGAAATATAAATCAGATTGACCCTCCTTCAAGGAATAAGTCTTGAGAAATCGGTGCAAGGTTGCAGACTGAAATATAACGTAATTCCAGATCTTGTAATAGTGGTACTACGTGCATTACAGCACGAAGCGCAGCGTCACAAATGCATTCAAATGATGCCGTAATAACTAATAAACGAGTTGTGACGTCGCGATGCTTGGTAAATGTCAATGCTGTCATTCTTTACATTTTCCTGGATTCCACAAAACTGACGGAAATTACTTCTAAGAGATATCTGTTCTCTTAAATCGAAATCATCGTTTAATGTTTAAATATGGAGGGCGGTCTTGCAGACTACGCAAGGTCTCACCGACCATGTTGGGTTCGAACTTTATGGGCTTTGAGAATTTAATGAGCATTTTTAAGGATTTTGAATTAGGATCTAAACAATCCTATTTTCTATCTTTATTAACAATAATTACAATAATTAAATTTTAAATTTAACAGCATCTTATTCAGGGTTTCTATAACATGGATATCTACAATATAAAACCGACCATACACCTTGAAGATTAATAATAATGCAAAGTTGAGTTTTCAAATCAAAAGGATAAATTTTAAACCTAAGAAATGAAATTTTAACCCAAAATATTAATTTTCTACTAAGAAAAACTCATTTTCAACAAAGTACATGAGTTTTCATATAAAAAAGGTCAATTTTCAACCAAAATTAAAGTAGTTGAAATTTTAGAAAAATGAATGTTCAGCCAGAAAAAAACACGAATTTAAAATAATTTTTTTTTATCAAAATAATTGTTTTTTTTTTAAATAAATTTTCAAGAAAAAATGGAAAAGTTACATCTTCAGTTAAGAAAATTAATTTTCAACTTAAAAGAAAAGAATTTTCAGCCAAAGAAATTAGGTTTTAATCGTAGTGATGAATCTTGAACAAGAAACATTTAAAAAAAGAATAGTTCAATTTTTTTAAAAAAAGAACATTTTTTAACGAAAAACATTACGTTTCCATGAAAAAAGGTAAATTTTCTACAAAAAATGGAATAATTAAATTGAATTTTCAACTAAAATAATAAATCTTCAGCTAAGAAATTTATTTTTAACCAAATACATGAATTTTTAACTAAAAAGTTAAATTCACTACCAAAAATAAAATTTTTAAATTTTCATTTAGTAATATAACTTTAAACCAAAAAAGAAACGAATTTTTAACAAAGTATTTAAATTTTTAACCACAAAAATTATTTTTTAACAACAAAAAATTTTCAACTGAATAAACGAATTTGAAACTAAAATAGATCAATTTTAAACTATAAATTAATTAGGTCAATTAGCAGTTTGAAAAAAATTTTTAATAAAAAAACGAAAATTTTTTAAAAAAGTAATTACATTTTCGATTAAAGTGATGAATTTTCCACCATTTTTGATTAATCTTTAAATAAAATAGTTGAATTTTAATAAAAAGATGAATTTTCAACCTGATCAGTCGAATTTTCAACTAAACAAAAAATTTACAAATAAAATTATGAATATTCAACTTGATTACTTAAATTTTCAACAAAAACATTTTTTCCAAACAAGAAGATTAATTTTCTATAAAAAACGATTTTTCAACAAAATACATGAATTTTCCACGAAATAGTTGAGTTATAAACTTGAAAAGGCAAACTTTTAGCCAATTAGTTGGATTTTGAATTGAAAAAGATTAATTTTCAACCAAAAATGAAAAATGTACGAGTTAAATCTTAATTTAAAACAATTAATTTTCAATAAAATAATTAAATTTTCAACAAGAATAAAGATTTTGTCAACTAAAATGATGGATCTTCAACTAAACAATTTATTTTTATGCAAATACATGAATTTTTAACTAAAAAGTTAAATTCTCTACCAAAAATAAAATACTTAAATTTTCATTCTGTAAAATGAATTTAAACTAAAAAAGAAACGCATTTGTAAGAAAATAGTTAAATTTTTAATCACAGAAATTAATTTTTTACCAAAATGAAAAATTTTCAACCAATAAGTTGAATTTTCTAACAAAATATACGAATTTTTAACAAAGTATACATGAACTTCCGAAGAAATAGTTAATTCTTGAACTAAAAAAAAAGATAAATTTTGAACTGAATAAATTTTAAACCATAAATGAATTTTCAACTATTTTCAATTAATCTTTAAAAAATAGTTCAATTTTAATCAAAAGGATGAATTTTCAACTGAAAAAATAAATATATAAATGGATTACTTAAATTTTCAATGCAAAAATTTTTTTCAAACAAGAAGATTAATTTTCCACAAAAAAAAATTATTTTTCAACAAAATAAATGATTTTTTCACGAAATAGTTGAGTTTTAGACTCAAAAAGACAAACTTTTAGACAATTAGTTGGATTTTGAATTAAAAAAGATTAATTTTCAACCAAAAATGAAACATGTGCGAGTTACATTTTAACTAAAAACAATTAATTTTCAACAAAATAATTAAATTTTTAACAAGAAAAAAGATTTTGTCAACTAAAATGATGGATCTTCAACTAAACAATTTATTTTTATGCAAATACATGAATTTTTAACTAAAAAGTTAAATTCTCTACCAAAAATAAAATACTTAAATTTTCATTCTGTAAAATGAATTTAAACTAAAAAAGAAACGCATTTGTAAGAAAATAGTTAAATTTTTAATCACAGAAATTAATTTTTTACCAAAATGAAAAATTTTCAACCAATAAGTTGAATTTTCTAACAAAATATACGAATTTTTAACAAAGTATACATGAACTTCCGAAGAAATAGTTAATTCTTGAACTAAAAAAAAAGATAAATTTTGAACTGAATAAATTTTAAACCATAAATGAATTTTCAACTATTTTCAATTAATCTTTAAAAAATAGTTCAATTTTAATCAAAAGGATGAATTTTCAACTAAAAAAATAAATATTTAACTGGATTACTTAAATTTTCAATGAAAAAATTTTTTTCAACAAAATAACATGAATTTTCCATGAAACAGTTGGATTTTGAATTGAAAAAGATTAATTTTCAACCAAAAATGAAACATGTGCGAGTTAAATTTTAATTTAAAAACAATTAATTTTCAACAAGAAAAAAGGTTTTGTCAACTAAAATGATGAATCTTCAACCAAATAATTGAATTTTTAACCAAGTATGTCCACTTCACTCTAAGTATTTGAATTTTCAACAAAAAATTATGAATTGTCAACGAAAAAAGTGATATTTGATATTTCAACCAAATAGGATTTTAATTTTAAACAAAAAATAGTTGAAATCCACAAAAAAAGATGATTTTTGTTTAAGAAAAAAGTTTGAATCCTCGATCAAAAGAGATTATTCTTCAAACAATTAGTTGCAATTTTTAACCATAATAATAAAATTAACTTCAACTTTAGTTTTTCGAAAATTCCCTTATGTACTTATGATATATATTTGTTTAAATAATAAATGCTTTTAATTCTCTTAAATGATCTGTAAAAAAAAACAACTCAAGGCAGGTTCCAGCCTTACATTTTATGCATTCAATCGGAGGCGTCATCCCCACTACTGCATACTGCTCGAGCGCTCGTTCGGTTTTGCTTTCCGAGCCTTCAATTGGAAATTTTATTATAAAAATTAAAAATCTTATACTTATCCTGCCAAGGTTCCTTTTCTTCTATTAAATAGCGATATTAGTTTATGAGATGAATAAAAATATTAATTTCAGATCAAGCATAAGGAATTTCAAAATACAAATTTTTGTAGTCCGCTTATGAATAATTCTATGTTAAAAATATCACAAGATGGACATTTTGCTCTTTGAATAATAATGGTCAAAAAAATTAAAAATTGGTCCGGAAAAATTTAGGGAATCTTAAAAATAACATTTGTGGTCAGCCTAATATTCAGTTTTTTCTTCCTAAAGATTATCTTTTTAGTTAACATTTTTAATTTTTGTTTGGAAATATCACTTTTTTTTAAAAACGCAATATTATTGGTTGGAAATTCTAATATTTTGGTAGAAAGTTTGTATTTTGGTTTTTTGTTTGTTTTTTTTTTGTTTTTTTTTAATTCAACTGTTTTTTATTTTAAATAATTTTTTCTTCGTTGGAAGATCTACCATGAAAATTAATAATTCAAGTTAAAAATTCATCTTATTGTCTTAAAATGTGACAACTTTCAAAATAATTTTTTAACTACTGTGTTAAAAAAAATTTGTTGTTGAAGGCTCATCTTTTTGATGGAAAATAATTTTTTTAACTGAAACTGTAACTATTCCATTTTTGGTTATAAATTCTTGTTTGTTCCTTCTTAATTAAAAATTTTACTTCTTGGGTAAAAGTTTAGCTACTTAACTTTTTTGGTGCAAATTTATATTTTCGGGTTGAAAATACAACTGTTTTACGGAAAACTTATTTGGATAAGTTTTTTTCCTTTTTTGCCTCTGAAATGCAAATGCTCTGAAATGCAAATTAAACTATTTTGTTAAAAATTCGTCTTTTTGGTAAAATATTAATATTTTAAGAATGAAAATTCAACTCCTTTGTAGAAAATTGGCCTTTTTGGTTAAAATATTGTCTTTTTTTATTAAAAGTTGATCGATTTTATTTAAAAAAAATTTTTTTGCAGATTCTTTATTTTCGATGAAAAAGTTCACCACTTTTTTTGTTTAAATTTGACTACTTTTTTTGAAAAGTTATTCATTTTTTTAAAAAATATTGTTGTCTGGTGAACATTAAAATTTTACATTTTTTAAATTGAAATTTAACCTCTTTGGTTAAGACTTGAATTTTCAACAAAGAAGATTAATTTTCTACCAAAAAGAGGAATTTTTAACAAAACTCATAAATTTCAATTTAAAAAATTGCCTTTTTAACTAAAAAAGATACAATCCCAACAAAAAATGTAAAATTTTAATGTTGACCAGACAAAACTATTTCAAAAAAAAGGAACGCCTAAATTTTCAACAAAATAATTGAATCTTTGGTTAAGACTTCAATTATTTTGTTGAAAATTTAATTTTTATATTGTTGTTAAAAATTCAACTTTTTATAGAAAATTTATGTATTTTGTTAAAATATGATCTTTTTTTGTCAAAAATAAAACTGTTTTGTCTACCCTAAGATTTCTTGTTTAATTGTCAACTATTACATTTTTCTTAAAAAATTTATCTTTTTAGGTTGAAAATTCAACTCCATAGTACAGAATTAAACTGTTTCGTAGCAATTTGTTTTATTTTTTGATCCAAAAGTAATTCTCATAAATAAATAATGTAACTTAATTTAGGGTTGAAAATTGATCCTTTTTAGTTTAAAATTCAAGCATGTAGTTAAAAAATTTTAAGAACACTATAAAAATATAAACTAAAAATTAATAAAGTGAAATTTGGACTAACATCACATTCATGTTAAAACTATTCACTAAAAAAATCTGCTTAATTTTTTTAAAATTCGTCTTTTTGGTAGCATATTAATCTTCTTGGTTAAAAATTCATATTTTTAATTGAAAAAATTATTTTATAATTGATCTGTTTTCTTATAATGATTTTGTCTATTTTGTTGGAAATTCGTCCGTTTTGGTTCAATTCAAAAAATTTTGTTTTAAAATAAAAACATAAAAAAAGTTGGTTAAAATATCAACTATTACCTTTTTTATTGATAATTTATCTTTTTCGTTGAAAATTCGACTTGCTAAGAAATGCAAAAATATTTTTTTTTTAAATACAAAAAAAGTGACATCAGAGGATAATTATAATTGAAAAGTATCTTTAGTGTGATTTTTTTTCGAAACAGTAAGAAAAAGTGTCATGATTTAAAAAAGTGTTAATAGTCTGCTGAGTCCGACACTTGCACTGCATGAACCATTTTTGTTCCATTACGCTCGTTTTTTTATTTAATTTTATTTATTTTAAAAAAATCATTTTTTAACATTTTCCTTTTATAAAATTTTCCTTTTTTCGAAGCAAATTTTCCCTTTTTCCCTACAAATGAACTGCTGAAGTTTGTTAGACACAGGTTATGTCAGTCCAGCGACATTCATTCCAAGTACCGAAATAGAATCACATCTTTAGAATCTTCTGTCATAATAATACGCTAGTACAGTTCAATGTTTTACGACCGTTTCACAGGTTAACTAACCCGAGTGAATTATTATGGCTAGCTGTCAGTTTTTTTTCTTATTTGTTCAAATTTCAAATTCTATTTTTTTGTACTATTAATGTAAAATACTCTATTTTCGCCAAAAGAGAAGAGGTTAAAAACATTACAATTAAAAACATAATCCTTCCTTATATCTTTAATTAGAAAAATAAGTAAAAATTTGTTTAAGATTTCGGTTACACAGTACTCTGCGCAAAAATTGTGTCCAGGAACCTCGGAGGATCCTGGCCATGTTTCTGTAGGTGCTCCTGCACACGAAGCTTTACGTGAATCCTGACGTTTCCCCGAAAGATTTTTCTAATTTCACAGGTTAACTAACCCGAGTGAATTATTATGGATAGCTGTCAGTTTTTTTTCTTATTTGTTCAAATTTCAAATTCTATTTTTTTGTACTATTAATGTAAAATACTCTATTTTCGCCAAAAGAGAAGAGGTTAAAAACATTACAATTAAAAACATAATCCTTCCTTATATCTTTAATTAGAAAAATAAGTAAAAATTTGTTTAAGATTTCGGTTACACACTACTCTGCGCAAAATTTGTGTCCAGGAACTTCGGAGGATCCTGGTCATGTTTCTGTAGGTGCTCCTGCACACGAACCTTCACATGAATCCTGACGTTTCTCCGAAAGATTTTTCTAATCTTCGTTATCATAAACAAGGAATAAAAACAACTTCTGTTCCAAGAGTATTAAAATTAAAGAATTAAAGATTTTTTTTATAGTTAAACATTTTTTTTTATTACTGAACATGATAGCTGTCATAATTTTGAACTTTTTTTATATTTCAGTGAATTGTTCGTTGTTTCTAAGTTGCTGAGATAAAGCAGAGCAATTTTTTTTATGGCTCCCAGAAAGTAAAGACTTTAATCATCTTTTGGGAAACTTTTTGCGAGAACAAAAAATCAGGATCATTTTTTAACTGCCCTTCTAAAACCTTAACGAGACACTTCTACCCTCCTTCTCTTTTTCTTCGGCTGAGAAGCAAATTACCATCGGATAGTATGTAAATGCCTTTTGGAATGGGGCGAGAGTAACTTCGCGAAAGTTTCGGAGAAGGAGGGCGGAAGCCGAAATTCTGAGACCCCTGGATTCACACTCGGGCTTCTATAAAAATTCCAGACATCTTATTTTCACTATCTCTCTCTCTCTCTCACTCGCTCTCTAGAAAGGGAATGTACGATCTTGAAACTCTGCAGGTGTCCAGCGCCCCCGTAACCAAGACTAATGTACCAAAACAAACACTGAAAGGAAACTAATGAGATAACTCTCTCAGGAGAACACAAAAGGAGGGCAGAAAATAAAAAGGAATATGAAAACGAGGCAAAAAATCTATTAGAACCTTTTTTTGACAGAGTGCATTAACTCTTCTGACAGAAAACTTATTACATTTTGACTCAAAAACTCACATTTAGCCATAAAGAGGAGGCAACTAATGGGCTTTTGCGAAATTATGACTCTGTGAAGCTCTGCGCCTGGGGTGATTACACACCTTTTATCACTTTTCTCATATGATTAAATATCAGGCTTGATGAGAATTAAATCAATTTGAAAAATAATTTTTCATATGAATTCCATGATTCCCGTCAGTATAACGAGGCTAGAAAAAAACCATATATAATAATAATAATAATAAATAATAATAATTAAGTTATAGCTTTTAGTCAGCAAATTTTTCCAAACAAAAAATTCAAACTCGAATACTAGGTTTTGTATTTTTATTGACTTTTTGTTAAAAATTAAGAAATTTAAATTAGAATAAAATCTTATTTAAGGTCCAACAATCAAGTTAAGGTATAGAATTCCTCAAAATAATACCAAAAACCCAAGGACCAGATTAAAGCGACCAAAATAAAATGCTCCTACTGCAATTTGAAAAAAGATATTTTTTTTTCCTATAAAAGAAAAAAAAAACATTTTTTGACAAAAAATAAAAAATAGGATAGAATCTTAGAATGAAATAGAATTTTATTCCAACATTCTTGGTCGAAAATTTAACTTTTTTGTACATTATGGATAAAAAATTCGCCCTCTTGGGTTTAATATTAATCTTTTTTGGTAAGAAAATTATTTTTTATGAAGCATCGTCTTTCTTGGTGGAAATTCATATTATTAGAATTTTATTATTATTTTTAATAATTTAATTTATTTTTCTATTTTTTATTTTATTTTTTTATTTTTTATTATTTTTATTAATTAGAAACTCTTTTGGTCAATAGCGGATTTTTTTTTTTTTTAAAGTTTACTATTATATTTTTCGTTCAGCATTTATCCACTATTTGGTTAAAAATTTTTTTTATATAATTAAATTATTTTGTGAAAAATTAATCTGTTTTGTTCGAAAAGTTAACTTCTTTGTTGTACATTCGTCTTTTGAATAGAAAATTCGTCCTTTTCGAATAACAATTTATCAATTTTGGTCTAAAAATAATTTTTTTATACAAAATTCGAATCTCCTTTAAAAACTCAATTTTCGGTTTGAAAATTCAACTTTTTTAGCTGAACTTTTTTCATTTTGGTTTAAAAGTTAGACAACTTGCTTGAATTTTAAAACGATTGGTTAAAAATTCAACTATTTTGTTTAAAAATGAATGAATCTTTTTTTTGTAAAAAAGGAATTTTTGACTAAAATTACAGCTCTCTTGTTTGAAAAATTAATTACTTGTTTTCAATTTCAATTATGTGGTTTTAAATTATTTTTTATTAGTATTTTAACTATTTGGTTTAAAAACTCATTTCCCTTCTTGAAATAATAAATTTTTTCTGAAAATTCAACTTTCTTCTTGAAAATTCAACTATTTTGTTAAAAATGTAATCAGGGCCCGTTTTAATTAATCAATTTTAAAGACAAGTAGATAAATTGTTCACAAAACAGTCGAATTTGTAACCTAAAAAATAATGTTTACAAAAAATGTAATAGATATTTAAATAAAAAAAGTTGTTAATTTTAAATATAAAAAACTTTAATTAAAAATATGAATTTTTAACAAAATATATCAATTTTTAACGAAATAGTTCAAACAATGGATTTTATCTTATTTAAAATTTATTTGGATTAAATTTTAGTTTATTTATTATTTTTTTAGTTTATAAATATTTTTCACTAAATACTTTAATTTTAAGGCTAGAAAAGGTAAATTTACAATAACAAATGATGCAGTATAATTTTTATTAAAGCGGATTAATTTTCAATGAAGAAATGAATTTTCTATAAAATTGTTTAATTTTATACTCACTAGTTGAATTTTATACCAAAATGTGGAATTTTCAGGCAAAAAAGACGAATTGTCTATAAAAAAGTTAAATTTTCAACTCAAGATTTTGATAAAAATTGCATTTTCAGTTTAAAAATTAATTTTCAAGCAAAAAAAGGCATTTTTATCAAAATAATTAAATTTTTAATTAATGCGTTCAAATTTCCATAAAATATTTCAATAATTGAATTTGCAACCTAACACGAATTCTTTATTAAAGAAAGGAGACTGTTCAATTTTAAAATGTGCATTTTTGACAAAAAAGTTAATTTTCAACCGAAACAGAATAATACTTTACAAGAGAGTAGAATTTTTCACAAAAAAAGTTAAAATTTCTACAGAAAGAGGGAGAAATATTTTCAAAATAAAAACACGAGTGTTTAACAAAATAGTTTAATTTTCGATTTTAAAAAATCTGGCAATTAAAGAAATTTGTTGTTAAAGAAAGAAACAAAATTCCAATCAAACTATTGAATTTTCAAGCCAAAAGAGGAATTTTTAACAAATTTCGTCAATTTTTGAATAAATAGTTAAAACAATACATTTGATTCTAGTATATGTCTTATTTAATTAATTTGATAACAGTTTATTTAAAAAAATTAATTTAATTTAAAATTAAAATTGAATACAAATTAATAAAAACATGACTTTTCTACATAATAGTAGAATTTTTCACAAAATAATTCAATTTTCAACCAAACAATTAAGTTTTTAAATCAAAAATATGAATCCAAAATATGATCAAAAATCAGAAATATGAATGAAAAATTTATTAGTAGACTTTTCAACTTTATAACAGTTTATTTAAAAATTTTAATTTCATTAAAAATTAAAATTTAATAAAAATTAATAAAAACATGATTTTTCCACATAATTGTGGAATTTTTTAAAAATAATTCAATTTTCAAACAAACAATTAAATGTTTAAATAAAAAATATAAATCCTTAACGAAAATTTAATTAGTGGACTTTTTAACTCGATAACAGTTTCAATTTGATAACAGTTTATTTTCAACAAAATTTAATTTAATTTGAAATTAAAATTGAATAAAATTTAATAAAAACATGATTTTTCAACATAATTGTAGAATTTTTCACAAAATAATTTAATTTTCCACAAACCAATTAAATTTTTTAATGAAAAATATGAATCCAAAATATGATAAAAAATGAAAAATATGAATACAAAATTTTTTAGTAGACTTTTCAACTTGGTAACAGTTTATTTAAAAAAATTAATTTGATTAAAAATCAAAATTGAATAAAAATTAATTAAAAAAAAATAATTTAATTTTCAACGAAACAATTAAATTTTTAAATAAAAAATATGAATCCTTAACAAAACATTTATTAGCAGACTTTTCAACTTGATAACAGTTTATTTAAAAAATATTAATTTAATTAAAAATTAAAATTGAATAAAAATTAATAAGAATCAAAAATATGAATGAAAAATTTATTAGTAGACTTTTCAACTTGATTTTTCGATATAATTGTAGAATTTTTCACCAAATAATACAATTTTCAAGCAAACTATTACATTTTTAAATAAAAAATATAAATCCTTAACGAACAATTTATTAGTTGACTTTTCAACTTGATAACAGTTTCAATTTGACAACAGTTTATTTCAAAAACAATTAATTTCATTTAAAATTAAAATTCAATAAAAATTATTAAAAACATTATTTTTCCAAATAATTGTAGAATTTTTCACAAAATAATTCAATTTTTAAACAAACAAGTAAATTTCTATATAAAAAATATGAATCCTTAACGAAAAATTTATTAGTAGACTTTTCAACTTGATAACAGTTTCAATTTGATAACAGTTTATTTTAAAAAATTTAATTTACTTAAAAATTAAAATTGAATAAAAATTAATAAAAACATGATTTTTCCACATAAGAGTAGAATTTTTCACAAAATAATTTAATTTTCAATCAAACGATGAAATTTTTAAATCAAAAATATGAATCCAAAATGTGATCAAAAATCCAACCACATAATTGTAGAATTTTTCACAAAATAATTCAATCTTCAAACAAACAATTAAATTTTTAAATAAAAAATATAAATCCTTAACGAAAATTTAATTAGTGGACTTTTTAACTCGATAACAGTTTCAATTTGACAATAGTTTATTTAAAAAACAATTGATTTCGTTTAAAATTAAAATTGAATAAAAATTAATAAAAACATTATTTTTCCAAATAATTGTAGAATTTTTCACAAAATAATTCAATTTTTAAACAAACAAGTAAATTTCTATATGAAAAATATGAATCCTTAACGAAAAATTTATTAGTAGACTTTTCAACTTGATAAAAGTTTCAATTTGATAACAGTTTATTTAAACAATTTAATTTAATTAGGAATTAAATTTAAATAAAAATTAATAAAAACATGATTTTTCCACATAATTGTAAAATTTTTCACGAAATAATTCAATTTTCAACGAAACAATTAAATTTTTAAATCAAAAAATGAATTCTTAACAAAAAAGTTATTAGTAGACTTTTCAACTTGATAACAGTTTATTTAAATACATTTAATTTAATTGAAAATTAAAATTGAATAAAAATTAATAAAAGCATGATTTTTCTACACTATTGTAGAATTTTTCACAAAATAATTCAATTTTCAAACAAACAATTAAATTTTTAAATAAAAAATATAAATCCTGAACGAAAAATTTATTAGTAGACTTTTCAACTGAATAAGTTTCAGTTTAATAATAGTTTATTTAAAAAAAATTAATTTAATTAAAAATTAAAATTGAATCAAAATTAATAAAAACATGATTTTTCACATAAGAGTAGAATTTTTCACAAAATAATTTAATTTTCAATCAAACAATTAAATTTTTAAATAAAAAATATGAATCCTTAACGAAAATTTAATTAATGGACTTTTTAACTCGATAAAAGTTTCAATTTGACAATAGTGTATTTAAAAAACAATTAATTTCGTTTAAAATTAAAATTGAATAAAAACTAATAAAAACATTATTTTTCCAAATAATTGTAGAATTTTTCACAAAATAATTCAATTTTTAAACAAACAAGTAAATTTCTATATGAAAAATATGAATCCTTAACGAAAAATCTATTAGTAGACTTTTCAACTTGATAACAGTTTCAATTTGATAACAGTTTATTTAAACAATTTAATTTAATTAGGAATTAAAATTGAATAAAAATTAATAAAAACATGATTTTTCCACATAATTGTAAAATTTTTCACAAAATAATTCAATTTTCAACGAAAAAATTAAATTTTTAAATCAAAAATATGAATTCTTAACAAAAAATTTATTAGTAGACTTTTCAACTTGATAAGAGTTTATTTAAATACATTTAATTTAATTAAAAATTAAAATTGAATAAAAATTAATAAAAGCATGATTTTTCTACACTATTGTAGAATTTTTCACAAAATAATTCAA
>JAAAKG020131957.1:0-14661 GCA_010014905.2 Druon quercuslanigerum | reverse complement strand
ATTTTTTTATATTGAGTCTTCATGTATTTTCTCAAATATTTTAGGAAAATTATATTTATATAATCTTAAAGAAAAATTAATTAAAAAAAAGAATTAGTTATTAATAAATTAATTTTTTATTCAAAATTACTTTCCCTCTGAAATCTAAAAATTACACGCCCGCGTTGCGCGCGACCCTATTTTGTTTTTGCCAACGGATTTTGAATGGGAGGAAAATTTGTTTTCGATTTTCGCATATATTGTTAACTAAATTTTCTAGCCATCCGGCTCCATGTCGGCGATCTAGGGGATACAGGTAGATATTCTCGGAAAGCAATTAAACCTTCAGCAAAAAGGTGTCATCTTTTAAGAATACTTGTTTTCTGTGGACAATGGAAATATTATACTCAGATACAGGGCCGTTTTTATAGTGTGAGTAAGAGAGAATTAGTGTAAAATGCATGCAGCGTTGGCGACCAATTATTTCTATTCTATAAACGTGCACAGAATACAGAATAAAGGCTCAAATTTAGACTTTTAGCGACAGAGGGAGTGGCTCCTGTGCCAATTTTTATTGTTCTGGTTTTTCGTTTATATTGGTTATTGGCACTAATCTCCACATTATGAGTACAAACTCGAAAATATAATTCAAGGGGGCCTCTGAGGGGATCTGGATGTGCCAAACAAAACTCTAGCTTAACAAATTAACACACAGATTCAATAAGGGCATGTACAATTTTCTATGGCAAAAACGAAGTCCCCTGGAGGTTTTCATAAAAATGTTCAAATTTTAATTTTTAAAGGATCTATATGGATGTTAAATTTTATTGTGCATATTTTTATACGAGTATTTATTAAGTAATAAGTTTATTAAGAGTATTTTGATCAGGCAAAAACTTCTTGCGACAAAAATTTGGAGAAAGGTATAATTAAGTTTTTTTTTGTGTGAGAAGTTTCCTATTAAAATATTTAGTAGATTAGGAGCAGTATTGGTTAAAAATAGTAATAAAAATCTAACAAAAGTAAGTTTACAAAACACTTATAAATTTTATTGTTTTCTTAATTAATTTGTACACAAACTGTACAATTTATTCTTTTCAAGCATAAACCAGCTAGAAAACCCTACATCTGAAAAATCTAATTGATCATATTTTCTATTAATATATAGTTCAATTAAAATAATTCATCAAAAAGTTTTGACATGTAAAGATAAACGAGGTATATATTCTCTTTTAATGTATTCATTAGGAGTTGATAGAACAGTAATTTATGCGTAAAGGGAAATTTTCATGTCTGAGGAATCATTTATTTTCATGTAAATAATGAAATTGGTACAGGATAGACTGCCATATAAGAAAATTTGTCGATTATTATAAACAATTTTTATAAACATATTCACTTTTTTTGGACTTTTTATAGATAGAAATTTTGTTTCTTGTGAAACTATTTCTATTTATAAAGTGAATAGAACGTATGAAAATTGTTTATGACAATGACAAATGTTGTTGGATGGGAGTCGAATGTGCACAAGTTCTATTCTTTACATGCAAAAAGAAATGCGTCTGCGTAGGAGAGAAAAAACTTCTACGCGTTATACATATGCCAAATAAGAGAATATGTTTATAGTAATTGTTTATAATAATTAAAAATATTCTTAAACGGCAGTCTATTATGTACAAATTTGATTCCTTATATAAAAAGAAATGATTTTCCACAGAAAAAAAATTTTTCTATAATATATATAAATGCAAAATAAGTAAATTTGTTTATAAACATTGGTCATAAGAATTAACAATCTGCCCGCTTCGCAATTACATTCTTATCGCGCGCGGCTCGTACGTTTGGGCGCGCCTAACCACGTGGAAAGATTCCGCGAAAAGTGCTCCACTGAAATTCTCCTTCAAAGAAGAGTGTGAGTTATATTGCGCCTATAGAATTCGTACCACATACGCTAACTTTAAGATGTCTATGCTTAGCTTCACATCTGATTGTGCTTAAGTCTCTCATAGGCCCAGACATAGATATCATTCTGCCGTAGTGAACCATATTATGGTGTTTCGGGTTAATAATATCTTTAAATAATTCAATGTATAACTGATGGTGCTCAGCTACAAGTTTGTCAAGTAACGCACAACATTCGATTTGCACATGTGTTGCTAATACGATGTCAAGAATACTTCTCAGTGCTAAATAAAATTGCCAAACTTCACCGTTTTGTATACTATCATCGATTAGGATGGCAAAAATTAAAGTAAAATTATGCACCTCACTTCCGGATATCCGCAAATGCTTTTTTTTATTCATCTATCGTGATAAGTAGTCGCTTGTTAGATATAACGTTTAATGTAAAATTAAATGTTCGCAGCCTAGTATTTAGAAATTATATAGATATTAGATTGTCTATGTCAAACAAATAGTTACAATCATGAAATACATCCATGTAAAAGTCATCGAAAATATGATATTTTATTTCATTCCATATTGAATATTCTCTTAATTTAATCTGAGAAACTCCTTTTTCAAGATATTTTTCGTAATCTTCTTTTTTCGCAACAGGTGCTTTCTTTCATAACAATCCTGACGTGTGTCTTTTAGTTTTGCTTTGCATAACCTGCAAAAAAAGTTCCTCTAAAACTTTCGTCATAACCCATAGAACACAGCAAAGTAAACTGTAATCTCTTTTTCATTTAGATTAAACTTTAAACCGTTGTCTTGTAAGTAATTAATTTCATGAAATATTTTTCGGAAAACGTTATCTTCGCCATACTCACTATATGGTCTGATGAATGAAAAAGAAGACCAAGAAATATATTCTCCAACGCTGATTTAAATTCTGGTGGCAAAATTGGAAGAAAAATATAAACTGCTCCTAACTTTTGAACCCCATGGTGACTCCCAAGTAAGTTATTGACTTCGAAATCATCGAAGTATATAAAAAGACGTATAACAGTTTCTTGAAAAAAACAACGTTCTACTTTTTACCGCCATCACTTTCCTTGCATAAAGGTGGATAAAACTCCAGCTTCTTTACTCAGATTTTCTATGTCATTTAAAACAGTCGTTAAGACGCATGCCATATCGAAAAAAGTTTTTAGAATTTATCTTACTGGCACAAATTTACATTTTACTGAAGCTTGTTCTTCTGCCATGTGTCGGTCACAATATTTATCATCTACGGTATCCCCTACTGTTTGAGTATCAGCTCTGGTGAAACAACCTGTTTTGTCGAAAATCTTAAATCGCCTATGTTCAGTTAAAAAATTATCAAAAGCTTTTGATATTTCGTTTAGACCATCATCAATGGACGTAAAATTTCTTTGTTAACTTCATTACTTCTTAAGGTGTAGTATATGATGGATTTTACCGTTGACAAATCTTCGTCCACTTCGTACATGTATTTGCTATTTGTGCAAGTTGCAAGCAGCACAAAGAAATCAAAAAATTTTGGTTGGATTTCAGTAAACGACAAAGCAGTAGTGTCATTAATTTCAGAGTCAGATAAACCTGAATGATATTTAAATTTTTTCTAAGATTCGAAATTCCTAAAACATATATCTTCTTGGCATCGAAGTATTTTGCAATTAAGAATAATATGGACTATTTTAGGATGTAATTGCAAACCCGTAATTGTAGGCAGTGTGGTCGAGCATTCTGTGCACTGAAGCATTATGATAAAAGAATATATGTACCATATATCTTGATGCTCGCAATAGTGTACGTTAAAGACAAAATAAATTATGCTTAAAAACTAATAAACGAAAAATTTTAAGGGACATGTATCACTAATATTGCCTCGATCTCAAGAAACATAATAAGATCTTGACGCTGCTTAAATGACTAGGACATGTTGCTCAATTTATGATAAAGCCAACTCAACTCGGGTATTGGTTTATCCCACTCGGTTTCAATACCGAAGATCACTTTTTTCAGCAATAACCATAAGGGTTCACTCTGTACAGGGTAAAACGCATGCAATGCGTGAATGCATTTAAAGCAAACCTCTACTGCCTTCAAAGGATTTCCCAATCAGAAGCGGTTATTATCAATAATAAAATTATGACTCTGTTATGTCGCTTATAGTTTCTACAACAACTGCTGGAAGAGGTTGCAAGTTTTTCTTCACTTTTTGCAGATTCTTCCGTTGCCTTTAAATTAAAGATTCAAAGTTTGCGACATTTAAACATTTTTTTTTTATATTTTCACACAATTCTAAAGACTTAAAGAATATTGAAATAAATCAGAGTTTGGCCAGTGTAATATATATACTCTATACAGGACACCTTAAAAGTTACTTAATTGGGTTATATGTATTTATCCATACATTAATAAAGATGACGAATTATATGCAGCATCAATTTAGTAAATCAAATATTTCAAATAAGTAACTTTACTTGATGATAATATATATTTTTGAATGTTTCTATAAATTATAAATAAAAGAGAAAATTTTTATTGTATGTTTTTTTGCTATTCGGAAATGATTCTGTTCTTAAAATTTTGCTACCAAAATATATAATTTGTAACACTTTTTTAAACTTTAAAAGAGATAAGAAAAATGATATTATAGTTACAGCTAAAAATAATTTTTAAATAATTTAGGTTTTATTTTAAAAGATTAAGTTTAAGCTTTAAAGGTGTCAAAATATGTCGAAAAAGAATCTGGAAGATTTGAACTCAATGTTTGTAATTTTTGAAGGATTTAAAAAAATAGTAGGAAAACTTTGAATTATTTTAAGAAACATTTTAAAGTTTTCGAGGTTTTGAAAAAAAAATCAAAAGCAATTCAAAACTTGCAAAGAGATCACAAAATTGTTAATAATTCTTTTGTTTGAAAAATTAATATTTTCAAACTATTCATACATATTTTAAAACGTTTCAAATGGTTTGCTAAATTGTCAACCAAAAAAAAAATGTAAACTGTTAAGATTAAGGTTAGGAAAAGAAAAGAAAAAAAAATATGAACAATATATTTTTTAAGGATATTCGAAAAGATGTGAAAATGTTTCCCAAGATTTCCAAAATTGTCAGAAAAGACTGGAAGATTTTAAGTAAATTCCTTTTATATAGTCTGAAGTATGTTACATTCTTAATCTAACTCTATTATTAATTAATTATATACTCATACGCAAAATATCGCTATTTCCCATCTATTTATTGAAAGTATTTTTTGTTGCAAAGGTTGATACTCATATTTCATCATTTTAAATAAGCTCGCCAAATGTAACCATTCCGATTATCGACGCGACATATGCACGTTCAAATGGTAGCCAGTTTTAACATGTTTTGATTCAACTGTCAACAAACAGAGGTTAAAAATGTGTGCAAATGTACTAATTTTGAAAGTTAATTTGGATGCCAAAGATGCGCCAGGTTCAGAAAAATAATAGCAGAATTAACTGTAGAAGGACACAGTTGTACCCCATTAAAAATATGGCTTCAAGTGTCGGAAAGAATCGACAAAGAAAAAAAAAAGAACGAATTATTTGAAAGGTGAGGACTGAGGTTACATGATGCCTTTACCAATTTGTCGGATTTCTAGCATTGGTCACAATTTCTCACGTATAATACTGTGCTTCTGTGATAAATTTCTCCTTTTCTTAAAATTATACCTGGATTTGCGATTTCAAGCCGAAATATATTGTATTTTGAGCAAAATAATTGGATTTTAAACCAAAAGAAATTTTATACTCAAGTATATGGATTTTCAACACGAAGAAACAAATATTTAAAAAATAATTTTCAGACAAACTGTAGCATTAACGATCCATGAACTTAACTTTCGAATAAAACAGAGAAGCTTTCCTATAAATAGTTTAAGATTTAAGCAAATAGTAAAATTTTTTAGCCGAAAAGATTAACTTTTTGGAAGACGGCTAAATTAAAAGAGAGGTTATTTTCAAACAAGAAGGATACATTTTCAACCAAGAAGAAGGATTTTTCAATGTGAACTTTTAACAACAGAGTTAAATTTTCCATAAATAATCAGATTTTTAACAAAATAGTTCAATTTCTAATCAAATAGTTGAATTCTTAGCATACAAAGATGCTTTTTTGATTGAATGGTCAAATTTTCAAACCAAAAAATATTAAAATTCAAATATTTGAATTTTCATCACAAACAGACAAACTTTTTAGAAGACATTTGAATTTTCATCAAAAAAGTTAAATTTCAACAAACAAGAATAATTTTCTACCCAAAAAGATGGCTTTTTAACAAAATACTTGAATTTTCTGCCATGCAGTTGAACCTTTAACTAAAAAAGAACATTTCTTAACCAATTAATTAAATTTCTAAATGAAAAAGCTAGTTTAAAAAATGGAATAGTTTAATTTTCAGATGAAGAAATTTATTTTCAACCAAACATTAAACGAATTTTTAAGAAATGAATTACATTTTTAACTAAATAAATGCACCTGCAACTTAAAAAAAAATGTTAAACAAAGTATTTGAACTTTTGATTGAAAAGATGACTTTTTGATCACCGCCCCAACTTCTAAAAGTAATAACGTAGTTTATGAAAAAGTAGCGCATGGCCACTTTCTTTTAGGACTACATCAGTGATCATTCTAATTTAAGGCTGAACCTGCAAATTAATTAATTTCTTATGATAAAATTAACCACAAGTATAGAAATAAAAATGCCTTTTAGCTCCTCAGAGATTCGAGTCCAGCATTGTTTTTCATTAATAATAATTTGTCCTAATTTTCATACTATTTTCTAAGGGTAATTTTAATTTCTGTCATGTACTTTCTCAGATATTCACATTTTATCATGAATCGGGCATTTGTTAAAAAAAGTGCTAAAGTTACTACTTTTATTTTTACTTTTTTTACCATATATATGATGACTTAGAAAAGCATGACGGTATTAAAATATATACCGTGTATAAATGCACCCAAAATACGTCGACTTATGAAATATCAATCTATTTAAATATTTGTGTTAGGATATTAAACATTTATTTAATTAATTAAAAATTATATATTTAGAATCAAAAAATGCTTCATGGATTCCCCAGCATAAAAACTCGAGCAAATCACAATCCGACATAATGAATTCTGTGGATTATTGCTTAAGGCGTCTTTAATTAAGTTTTCAGTTAATTTGCATCACATGTATGACTTATAGTATTCATTTTATGTCAATAAAATATAGGTGCTGAAATAAAATTATTCAATTTTTATTATAGCACCAGAACTTTTTTCTTTATAAATTTGAAACAAAAATTTGGGTATTCTTTGAAATAAAAAAAAGTTAAATTAAAATTTACTTCATAAATTTTTGTTACTGAACATACAAATATATTACATCAATCTAACTTTTCACTCAGCGACCGAAGATCAAAATTATTATTGAGAATTTATTGAATATAAGAAACTTATAATCTACTAAACATTTCTTTTATTCAATAAAATCTCATTCTAGTTTTATTCTGCATTAAAAGCAAGTAAGAAGATGGACGGATGTAAAATTTCTGTACATTTATTAATAATTATTTATTAAGAATATTTGTATTCAAATTTTGGCTATTTTAAAAAAAGCGCACTCTACAACACATGCACATTAAGATAAGAAATAGCACTGAATAGAGAATCTACGAGAACCTAATAAGTATTTGATTAAGTCGGTTTAAAGACCTCCAAACATGCACAAATGGAAATTTGGGCACATTTTGAGCAGTTAAATGGTACTTGCATTATATTAAATTAATCCTCATCAAATCTTCGTAAGGTCACCGAGGCTAGAGAATTTAAGATAATGAAAAGAGGACTTATATTTCGACGCTGGACAACTGTAAGACGTCAAATTTAAATTAAATTTTATACACCGACCAAGTTCCGCATAGAATCAGATTTAAAACCAGACACAAATACCGTATAAAAATCCAGATAAATGCGAAGAAATTTCGAATCCTATCCATCCCTATCGGATCCTATCTGTCATTTTTAGTTGGTAAAGCTGTTGAAAATTTCAGAAAAAACAGCAACTATCATTAATCCAATGCAATTTAAAAGTGGACCAAAAGTCGAAAATTGTGTAATTTTTCATCCATACAAATTTTATATATTATGTTTATACTTTATTAGATTGGATTTAATCTAATTTTGTATATGGAGATGATTTTCTTGACCAAACTGATATTCTTTAAATAGGAATAGATATAAGTTGGAAAAAAAGGGATTATCTCCACAGATGACGTAGCATCGAGGGCCTGGAGCAACTTCGAATCTTACGAAGGGTAGTGTCGCTGCACGCTGGAAGGGTAAGGGGACGCAGGTGGTCCTAGAGGAAATGATGACTGCCCCTTGCTGGATATTGCCAACGATCTACGAGAACATTAAATATTGATTAACATTGTTAATTGTAAATAAAAATTAAAGATTCATAAGGATAAAATCAATAATTTTCGGTTCATCATCCGATGAGAGTCAAAATTCCAATATATATACTTTGTGAATAAATATTAACGGTATCTCCCTCTTCAAAAAAAATTCAATTATAAAAAAGTCCTAAATATCTTGTGAACTGATATACATTGTTCCTGCAATTTTGTGACTTATTAGAAATCTTCAAAAATCTTTTTGAATTTTCTCGAGATGCCTATACGAAAATTATATTGATATAACTTTAAAGCAAATAAACAAAGATAATAAAAAAAATGTTAATTCGAAATTTTGTCTAACACTTTTTTTCTTTCTTGTCTAAAAAATCTTTTTCGGTTGAAAATTCAACAATTTTATTAATATAAGCATTTTTCTTTCAAAATTCGTGTCTTCTCGTAAAAATATCTTCTGCTTTTACTAAAAGTACAAGTTAATCTTCTCGGTAGGAAATTTATGTATTTGGATAAAAATTAATTTTTCTGGCGAAAATTCATATGTTAGTGTTAAAAAAGTAAACTGTTTGGTAGAAAACTCGTCTCTTAGGGAAATATTTCATCTTAACTAGTTAAAGATACAAGTGATGAAGAATTCTTTTTTTTTACCATTCAACTATTTCGTTCCAAGTTTGTCTTTTTTTAATCAATTCAACAGATTTTGAATAAAAAAATCTGTTTTGAATGAAGTTTTACCTATTACATTTTTCTTTGAGAATTTTTAATGGATAAAATATTTGAAAAAAAAACTTACATTCGCATAAAGAATTAATCCTTTTGCAACTTCGGGTATGTTCGGTCGCCGCTTTATAACATTTTTGCCGTTGATTTTGGGGTTGATGAGTCAAATTTTACTTCAGGTAAAGAATCCTTTAAAATATCTGAGACCTTCTCTGATGAGAATGTAAAAATGAATTAATTTAACATTAATAATGTTTTGATAGTTCTGTTTCTTGTTTTAATCGTAAAAAACAGCATTGAAAACATAAAAAAGTTAATTTTTTGAAAACCCACATACGAGACGAAAAAAAATTAAAATATTAAAATTGTGATGAAAATGAGCCTACGTAGCGTTTTTACATTCTCGTCGTTTTTGATTAAGAAAGTATTAGAATAGTCCGAAATTTGAATCCACAGGTTTTTAACGGATCTCTACGTTTCGAGACCTCTGAATCCAGAAATCAAGTTTTTACGATGGCGTCTGCCTGTCTGACCGTCCATCGTTAACCAGCCATTTTGGATACAAATTCAAAAAGTTACAGCGTTTTCAAAATTTTTGGGACCTTTTTTTATATTTAAATATGTTATGTACGGCTATTTATAGTACTTAGAAAGTCAAACAATATATCATGATGACTTTTTTCGTTACAAAGAAAATTCTTAGAGTTACAGCATTTTCAAAATCAATCGAAAATCAAAGTTTTAAACCCAACAACACACGATATGAAAAAAAGTCAAGAGAAGAAAAACATTGCTTTTTAAAAGCCCTGCCAGATTTAAATAACAAATTTCTGGATTTCGATAAAAAATCCAAAATCTAAATTTTTATTGCCCAAAAAATAATGAAAAATAAAACATTCCATTTTGTGGTCAAAGTAGACAGGATACAAAAAAAGTTACATTAACAAAAATTGTGATCTCAAAAAGAGCTCCAAATCCGTTAATAATCAATTTTTGATAGGACGTGCACCTTTTGTTTTATTCTTGAAAAATAAAATTGAAAATAAAAAAATTAAAAATTCGTGGAAAAACAGCCCAAGTTACGAACAAAAATGATTAAACAAAAATTGCTAACCCGAAAAAGAGCTACAAATTGTACAAAATTTGACACCGCATTCAAATTTTGAACGTAAGGACGCAACATACAAAAAAAAATGTCAAAGAGAAATTATAGCTTTTGAAAAAGCCTACAAAATGTCTTGTAACCATTTTCCAATAGGACTTGTAATTTTGTTTTTATTTATCGTACATAATATGCAGAAAATATGTAAAAATATAAAAAAAAGAGTTGTAGGATATTTTGTAGTATCCACGAAAGGACAGAGACAGACAGATACATTCGTAAAAACATGTATTTCAGATGCATGAGGTCTCAAAACGTCGACATTAGACAATCTAATGCAGCCCTATCTGGAACTTTGTCGAACTTATGTTGAAAGACTTTTCATCTAAGTTCTAAAATGGTTTTCTATGCAGTTCTATACGGCTTTAAAGTAAATATCGGATACAAGAAATTCAATCATTCGCCGGATGAAATATTACGCGGCCCTATCTAGAGCATGGTCGAACTTAAGTTAAAAGACTTTTCATCTTAACGGCTTCGAAGCAAATATCGGACACAAGAAGTTTGTTTATTCGCAAGTTGAAATTTATTGCGGCCCTATCTGGAACTTGGTCGAACCTAAGTTAGAAGACTTTTTATATAAGGGCGAAAATGGTTCTCTATCAGGTTCTCTATACTGGTTTGAAGCAAACATCTGATACAAGAAATTTAATGATTCGCTCGAAAAATATTATGCGACCTTATCTGGAACTTTGTCGGAATTATTTTAAAAGACTTTTCATCTGAGTTCGAAAGTGGTTCTCTATCCGGTTCTATACGGCTTTGAAGCGAATATCTGATACAAAAAATTGAATTATTCGCCAGACGAAATCTTATGCGACACTGTCTGTAACTTTTTCAAACTTAAGTTAAAAGACTTTTTATCTAAGTTCCAAAATGGTTCTCTATCCGGTTCTATATGGCTTTGAAGCGAATATCGGATACAAGGAATTGAATTATTCGCTCGACGAAATCTTATGCGACCATATCTGGAACTTTGTCGAACTTAAGTTAGAAGACTTTTTATCTAAGTTCGAAAATGGTTCTCTATCCGGTTCTATACTGCTTTCAAGTAAATATTGGATATAAGAAGTTTGATTATTCGCCTGACGAAATCTAATGTGGCCCTATCTGGGATTTGGTCGAACTTAAGTTAGAAGACTTTTTATCGAAGTTCGAAAATGATTGTCTCTCAGGTTCTATACTGGTTTGAAGCAAATATCAGATACAAGAAATTGAATTATTCGTCCGTCGAAATCTTATGCGACCTTCACTGGAACTTTGTCGAACTTGAGTTAGAAGACTTTTTTCTAAGTTCGAAAATTATTCTCTATCCGGTTCTATACTGCTTTGAAGCGAATATCGGATAGGAGAAATTGACTTATTCCTTGACGAAATGTTATGCGACCTTATCGAGAACTTTTTCGAACTTAATTTAAAAGCTTTTTATCTAATTTCGATAATGTTTTTCTATTCGGTTCTTTACGGATTCGAAGGAAATATCGGAAAAAAGAAGTTTGATTATGCGCTCGACCAAATCTAGTGTGACTCTATCTGGAACTTTGTCGAACTTAAGTTAGAAGATTTTTCATCTAAGTTCGAAAATGGTTTTCTATCTGGTTCTATACGGCTTTAAAGCGAATATCGGATACATGAAGCTTGATTTTGCGCCCGACGAAATCTTATGCGACCTTATCTGGAACTTTGTCGAACTTAAGTTAGAAGACTTTTTATCTAAGTTCGAACACGGTTCTCAATCCGGTTCTATACTGCTTTGAAGGGAAAATACTGGATGCAAGAAATTGAATTATTTGCCCGACGAAATCTTACTGGACCTTATCTGGAACTTCGTCGAACTTAAGTTAAAAGATTTTTCATCTAAGTTCGAAAATGTTTTTCTATCTGGTTCTATACGGCTTTAAAGCGAATATCGGATACATGAAGCTTGATTTTGCGCCCGACGAAATCTTATGCGACCTTATCTGGAACTTTGTCGAACTTAAGTTAGAAGACTTTTTATCTAAGTTCGAAAATGGTTCTCTGTCCGGTTCTATAATGCTTTGAAGTGATTATTGGACACAAGAAATGGAATTATTCGCCCGACGTAATCTTATGCGACCTTATCGGGAACTTTCTCGAACTTAATTTAAAAGCTTTTCATCTAATTTCGATAATTTTTTTGTATCCGGTTCTTTACGGCTTCGAAGGAAATATCGGATACAAGAAGTTTGATCATGCGGCCGACCAAATCTAGCGTGGCCCTATCTGAAACTTGGTTGACCTGAAGTTAGAAGACTTTTTATCTAAGTTCGAAAATGTTTTTCTATCCTGTTCTATACTGCTTTGAAGTGAATATCAGATACAAGATATTGAATTATTCGCCCGGCGAAATCTTATGCGACCTTATCTGGAACTTTGTAAAGCTTAATTTAAAAGACTTCTCATCTAAGTTCGAAAATATTCGTCTATCCGGTTCTCTACTTGTTTGAAGCAAATAGCGGATACAAGAAGTTTGATTATGCGCCCGACGAAATCTTATGCGACCTTATCTGGAACTTTTTCGAACTTAATTTAGAAGACTTTTTATTTAAGTTTGAAGAATCTGCGTCAGGATAAATTAAATTAAATGCCAGGATACTTTGGATTGATACGTCTTTCTTATAAAGTATCAATAAGAACCATAAATTCAGGAAAACGCGTACTGAGCTGAAATAAGTAGGCTCACAGTGATTCCTTGTCTCAAAAAATAAGACTAAAAGGCAAAACTTCACCCAACCAAGTTGTTACCATTAGAATTGCAGAATTCACGAAATCTGGAACCCACGGCTGACCAGAACTAGTAGATCTACTCAAGCAGCCACCAACTGTCTTCCTGGAGAATCTCATGTGAGTAAAAAGAAGAGGCAATCAAATAAAAGGAGTGTTCTGTCACGACTCTCCAAGACCTCGTAAGGTTAGTGGACTTCGAAGGACTAGACCTTTCGTTAAAAAACGTTCGTCGATTCATTCATAATATTTGGTCAAGGTTGTAGCACCTTCGCTCTCAAATAGAGAATTTAAATTAGAAAATAGTCACTGGCTGGATGGCTTACGTCGCCACGGACTATACGGGACGTGAGAATTTCATTGTACCGAACGATATAGAGATTAGATAACGCGACATGCCACCCGACATATCTAGCACAAGTAAACTCAGAAAATTAGGTACAGTTTTACACGTATACACACTAATAAGAAGAGAACCATGGCAGACCAAATTAAGGAAATTGCATATTCAGAAACGGCGAATAACTCTACATCTCCAGCACACAATAATTCAGAAATCGCGAATATTTCAGGATCACAACTACCCACCACTTCTGAAAAAACGAATACCAATTTTGTAGTTACTAATGCTGAAATAATTGGCATGCTAAAAAAAATTATCGGATCGGATGTCTAAAGTGGAACTCGCAACAAATTCCCGAAAGGAAAAAATTCGCTCTATAGCAGAAGATTTACATTTAGTTACTTCAGACGAAAGCGAAAGAGAGGACGAAGAGGAACTTGTAGCAGTTAACGATGACGCGTTATCGACAGAATCAGAAGAATTATTAAAGGAAGATCGAATGGAACCTTCACAAAGGTTGTTAACCGAAAGGGTAACAACCCCAAATAAGGTTATCCCGACAGAAAAAAGGCTTCTACAAAGATTAAATGAAAGAGTTACAACCACAGTCGCAACAATTCCTACCAGAGATGCGGTTAAATTAATTAAAAAATTCAATGGACAAGACGATATGGGAGTTGAACCCTACATTGCTCGTATAAAAAGAATAAAGTCACAATGCACAAATCCAGGAAGTTTATTAAACTGGATCATAGCAGAAAAAATCGAAGGAGAAGCGGAAAAATCTACTCGTTTTTTATCAATAACAACATACAGGGTGTCTCAGAAACCTCGTACCGCCAAAAACCAGGACATTGCTTTTTAAATTTTGAGCAAAAAAGTCCTTTGCCATTTTTCGAAATTCTCAAAAATAAGCGAGATATTCATTATTTCTTTTGGCCAATCAGCGCGCTTGGCGGGAACAGCGCCAGTGGCGTAACAGCGGCCATGGGGCCTAAAGGTGAAAAATGTTGCTAAGTCCGAAATTAAAAATTTTTTCAAAGTCGAAAATGCAAAAAGAATTCTACGTGTGAAATAGCAAAGATTTTTCTCAATCCGAAACAAAATTTTTCTAAGTAAGGAATTGCAAAAATTTTGTTAAGTTCGAAATAGCGAAAGGCAAAACGATCAATTTTATTTTTAAAAAAACTTTCGGAAAAATTACAATCACGCGAATTGAAAATGAAAAACATCTCGTCATCATCAAGCATTGCTTCGATTCAAACATAAATAAACAAACAAAATTCTCTCGGGGTCCCCATGACCGCTGTTACGCCACTGGCGCTGTTCTCGCCAAGCGCGCTGATTGGCCAAAAGAAATATTGAATATCTCG
>JAAAKG020131946.1:0-14661 GCA_010014905.2 Druon quercuslanigerum | reverse complement strand
TGCAACCTCCTCGTGGTGGGCTCCGGAAACTAATTTTTATAGACTAACTGCAGGCGAATATGATTAAAATATTTAATAGAGTTTGCTTTTTTAAGCCATGAAGTACCCTTACGAAAAATTTGAGTAAAATATATGTTGAATTAGACAATAAGAAAATTTTTTCAAAGAAAAAACTAAAGGTGTATCTCTAAAACATAACCTCAAAAAAAATGTTGAAAATTTTTTAAACATTTTTTAGCCCCTATATTTTGTTTAAAAAATTTAATAATTTTTTTTCTAATTAGTCTTACAGGTGACTATAACATATATTTTGATCATCAAAATCGTTTGGGTAGCTTTCGAGAAAAATGGCTTTATTGATTTTTCTTTTCTTGTCCATAACTCCCCTTATGTCACATCAATGTTTATCTATAGTGGTAATATGAACTTAATACGTGCGGCGGCAACTTTTGCATGCTTAACCCCCTAGGCCCTTTTAGAAAATCTAGATTTTTGTTTAAAAACTTATCACGTGTTGTATTCTCTTCAGCAGTTAAAAAAAAATCTGTTTGACAGTACTAGACGTGGAATTTCATAGGCTTTCCAACTGTTTTTTTTTAAATGCCCTGTCATCTTTATTCGCTGAGTTCTGGCGGTTCAAAGTCAGCAGTGATTTTTAATAGTACTTGCGTCAATCGATCTCATAATTTCCGACGGTAGCGTATAATTCGTAAGATAAAAAAGAGATTTTTTGACGATTTTATATTTCTAACGAAAATACTATCCTCATAAGCTAAACCTCAAGAAAGTTAAAAAAACACATTTATCATCGTTTTTTTCTCCTTAAATTTTGTTATTATTATACGACATCATATATGTGTCAAATAAACGAGCTGTTGACGCAAATATAATTGAAATTAGTTTTAAATGAATAATGTAAATCGAATACAATTTTTTTGGTTCATAGAATAAGCACCAAAATTTTCTTACAAAAAATATATTTTTTATATATATATTTATAAACAATGTTTTTCAAACAATTTGTTGTAACAATTTTTATTCAAAATTTATTTGTTTACAATTTTTTGCAAAAAGTTTTTTGAAACGTTTTTTTTTTAAAGTTTATTTTCCAAATTTTTTCAAATATTGCCTTTTAAATTTTGTTAAACAACTTTTGTGAAGCCTGTTTCGACTAATTTTGTCTGCGTGTAAGTTTTTAATTTTTGGGTGTTTTGGACTAGTTTACGACGATTAGAAATTACATGCAATGTATGTTTTTTAGGAAAAAAATGATATTTAATGATGTTTAATTTCTTATTTTGTAGATTTTAGACATCCTGACATTTTTCAAAAATGGTGAAAAAATTGGACTGCTTGGCACTTAGAAAATTTTTATGGTATGGTTGACGGACCAGTCCCAAATCTGGGCCAGACTAGACTGTATAAAGAATATGACAAAAAAATTTATTTTTAATAGTATGATTTTTTACTTTATATGATTTTCGACATTCTGACAGAAAATTGAATAATAGCCAATTTATAAATCTGTTTGCAGTGCACAATTTTTGTTGATTCATTATTTTTTCGTATCTGGTACAGTTTGACCGCAAAATGGAATGTTTGATTTATCATTATTTTTTTGTGCGATCAAAATTTTAATTTTCAAGAAAATTAAAAATTTGGTTATACTTTGACGAGTTTTCCTAGATCAAACCCATACCAAAACAAGGAGATTACATGGCACGACTGCATGCTCTGTGGTACGGGAAACATCCAGAGCTCTCGCTCTTTTTGAATCAACATCTGCAAAACCATGCCGAACATTCGGCAGCAGAGACAGAGAGGTGACACTGAAAACAAATGCGGAGGGGCATCCTATAGAGAAAGAGCGATGCTTTAAGACCCAGAGAAACATTAACATCCAGGTTTCTCTCAAGTCCAAAGATCTAGCTGAACTGGATGACGAGCTACATGGAGATTTTTTCCAAGAATCCGACCTCCGGACTATCAATTTGTGGTATGCATAATGCAAGTGTGCGTCCTGTATTCAGTGTGTGATTCACTAGATAAGATCTGGCAGGCATTGTACCGTCAAGGTTCGACAGTTCGCGCGCGAACTGTGGATCTGTTATCACACACTTAACAAATGAAAGGTGCTGACCAACGGGCAGCATATTGTCGACGGAATAAGGGTACAATCTCACGCCAGGAGAAGTCTAGAGCGGTTCTTAAAATGGTCAGAAAGCATGAAGAAGTGGGCAAAGAAGAGTTTTAGTACAAAGCAGCGGAGGAAAATGCTGTAACACCTGGCCTTGACTTCAATATCAGGGGTGCGCAGAATGCATCTAATCTCATCCATCTAAAATACTTACTCCTGAAAGACTGAATTAAAAAAGAACAAGAGAAAAACTTCCGTGAACAGCTCATTGACCAGATGGCTTAAGGTATCTTTCACAGAAATGTCGAGGCTCAGTCGATGTCGTATGAGATAAAGTTTTCGTTCCTTAAATCATTCGGATTGAAGTGGGCACGGAGGGTTTTATTTTTTCATGTCAAGACGATGTCATTTCTACTTTAGCATTCCGTCGCCACATTTTGAGCCAAGACATTTCTGATGATAGCTGCAGAGCGTGTCGTGCATACCCCGAGCATACAGGACGTATACCATCACAATGCTACACTGAGAGTGCTGTATTACCATCTCTTTTACTATTACGGCATTAGCCTTAATACCCCTTCGCAACCCCCGTGAAGTTGGCCCCCCGAAGTTCACATTTTTTTAAATTTTCTTTTAAAATAATTTTATATGTCGTTTGTTCTGTTTTTATATCCAATGTTTTCGCTTGTACCTGCTTGGTTGCCGGGTTAATAGAAAATCAAAATTTCGTGCTATCCCCCCGAAATTTGAATTTTTTTATTTTTTTGCTAACGTTTATACGTTGCTTATACTGTTTGTACATTAAATATTTTGTTTTGTAGCCGGGAAACCAAGAGAGTACAAAGGAAAATATTAAATGTACAAGCAGTACAAACAACTATTAATTTGTGGTATGCATAATGCAAGTGTGCGTCCTTTTTCAGCGTGTCATTGACTACATAATATCTGGCAGGAATTTTACTGTCAAGGTTCGACAGTTCGTGCGCGAACTGTGGATCTGTTATCACACACTTAACAAATCAAAGGTGCTGACCAACGGGCAGCATATTCTTGATAGAATAAGGGTACCATCTGACGCTAGGAGAAGTCTAGAGAGATTGGAGAGATGGGTTAGAAAAAACTAACAGTTTTTATATGCCTTATCGCGACCAGAGGTCGTCAAAGCATTCTTGAGAGAAGTCTACGAAGTCCAGCATTAACTGAAAAGACTCAAAGAACATAAGTTTATTCAAGGACCTGTGCAACACTCATACCACTTGAGCTAGAATGCTTAACTATCACTACCGAGGAGGTAAAATAAGTATTAAGAGGCATAAAGAAGTATTCCGCTACGGGACAAGATGGTATCAATACCTTCTGATAGAAGAAGTTTTTTTTAGTCCACTAGCACCTGGCCCACATTTTCACCCAAATTTTTTATATCTAAAGTCGGAAGAGGCTATTCCGGAGTGGTTGGTGGAAGAGCGCACAGTACACCTCCCAATATTTGGCAACTTATCTGACCCAAAGCATTAAGGGCCAATCACTTGCCTGAACACACTGTATAAGATCTTCAAAGCTCTCCTAAACGACGGGATTCTTCGGACAATCGAAAATGTGTGGAAAGAAAATTACGAACAACACAGCAAAAAGAAAGGCGCATGACGATATCGGGAGAAGACTGTGAAGGCGTAACATCCTATCACCGTTCCCTATCAATGGCCTGGACTGATTACCGGAAAGTTTTCGATTCGACCTCCCATAGACTTATGATCTGTCTGGGGAAAAGCTTAAAGGTTCTCGCGCATTGTGAGTTGCATGCAGAGAATGATGCCGCGTCGGAAAACCAGATTTACTATCTCATCTGTAAAACACCATGTGACAACTAACAGCTTCAACTTTTAAAGATGTATTTTTGATTTATTGTCACTATCCCGCGCACTAAGCCTTTCTGAAAGGTAATTCTGCGCAAGCCTGGAAATCGATATCATAGGGTCACTCATGTATTTTACATGTTTAATCTTAAGATCTATGCAAAAAATAAAGAACAACCAAATCTAGCTGTAGGGACTGTCAAAAAATACACTCAGAAGATTGGAATGGAATTTTGGTTAGAAAAATGCACCTAGGTTTATTTGAATCGAGGAAAACTTAATACGGGCTTGTCACAGAGACGCACTCGGGACGTGAATTCTATAAAGGATACTCTCCAAAGGAGATAGAAACGCCTCATCCGCCAGATTTGGTCTTTCGAGAAAGTACTTGCAACAAACATGCTTACTGCACCGGTAGTATTCTACTCATTTGGATTGATTCTACGCACGGCGGACGAGCTCAGATTCCTTGATATCGTGTCACGAAAGGGTATGCATCTGTATAAGAACATGTCCCTTAAGTCTCCTGTTCCGCGACTCTGCATCTTCCGCCGTTAAGGTGGTTGCAAATGGAAGAAAACCCTCTTCTTCAAATGTTCAGGAAGCATGGAGAAGTGGGCAAATGAGCATTTCTGTACAAAGCAGCCGAAGTTCACAATTAATTTTTATCGCAAAAAACAATTTTTTTAAAATGTAGTTAATTTTTAGCCCCGGAAGTCATTGCATACTAAAGAAACAATTTTCCAAAAAACATTAACATACTTTTTACAAAACGGTGAATTATCCAAGAAATTTAGGAATACTAAATTTTTTGACAAAAAAGAAGAATTATCAAACTATTCAAAAAAAAATTTTCAAGAAAATAGTTAATTTTTAAAATGAAATCAGTGTATTTTGAATTGAAATAATTAAGTTTCCAGTGAAAAAAACGAATTTTTAACTGAATAGTTGAATTTTGACCAACAAAAACACAATGAATTTTAAAGCATTTGGTTGACCTTTTTATCCATCTTTTTTCAATTATCATTTTTTGCCTGTAATGAGCCGAGAACTGTCGTAGTTTTGAAGTCTAGTTTTTAATTTTGAATCTTTTTCATGGACATTTAATAAAGAATTATTCAGGAAAAAAGTTTCTTATTACATTTCGAACCGAAGAGATGAAATTTTAACTGGGTAAATGTATGAACCACTTAAAAATATAATTTAAAAACAAAAAAAATATATAAAAAAAGTATAGAAATTTTCAAAAAAATATATAAATAGGTTAATTACAGATCAAATGTAATATGAAAATTAAAAAGTAAAGTTCAAGTAAATCCCAAAAATAATATGATGTGTTTAACTATATAGCGAGGGGCTAGTCACTGCGGTCATCATATGATTTTCACCTTTTTCGAGAGCATGTGGCAATCGCGGTATTTAGGGTCAGTCAGTGTCAGTCATCGTGGAAATCGTGACATTCGTTTGTGCACTAGCTCGCATTCGCTCCGTTTCACCCCGAAGTTTGTCTAAGTCGAGAGAGAGAGAGAGAGAGGGGGGGGCGGAATATATTATGGCATGCGCAATGGTGGACAAATTTTCTGAATCCATAAAAAACGATTATTAGTTTTTTAATGACTATTCTTCTGAATTGATTAATCATTTAATGGTAGTAATAACAACATGAAAATAGGCAGTGCAATATGGTAGTATTGTATATAACAATTTACAATATTACAATTTCTTCTTCTTGGCAAGCGTCATATTAAACAACTTAGGATTATAAGTAATTTCAAAAATTGAACTTAATTCTAATCATTTCATTCTGTTATTATATATATTTCAGAATTGGCGCTCAAGAATTTTCAATGCATTTTAAGTTATATAATATGTGTTATAAGTCATAACTAACTAAACAAAATAATTAAAATTTCCAATATTAATTGGATTTTCAACCAAATAGTTGATTTTTCAGCACACAAAGATGCATATTAAACCAAATGGTCTAAATTTATAGGTTAGAAAGACCAAATTTTGTGAAGGCTGTTGAATTTTTATTAAAAAAGTTCATTTTCAACAAAGAAAGATGACATTTCTACCATGAAAAAGTATTTTGTAACAAGCCAGTGAAGTTTTTTTAACTAAGAAGTGTAATGTTAAAAAAACAGTGCGTACATTTAAATAAAAAAGATGAATTTTCAAAAAAAGATCATTTTTAATGAAGAAAGGTCAATTTCAATTGATAGTTAAATTCTGAAACAAAAACATGAACTTTCAGCTTGAAAAAATAATTTTATACACAAAAAGATGAATTTTAATGAATATTCTATCAAGTAGTTGAAATTTCAACCAAAAAGTTCAATTTTTACAAAAAAGATAAATTGTCTACCCAAAAATATTAATTTTCAAACAAGAAGGTTAATTGTTTATAAAAAAATATAATTTAAGCCTTACCTAACATACAGGATAATGACATAATCAAACATGGAATAATTAAATTTAGAGACAAAAAATAATTAATGCAGGAAAAAACATGCTCACTCATTTCTTTAATAGATTTTTCTTTTGGCGTTTACTGTGAATCCGCATTAACTCAGCTTGACATTTTTCAAACTCTTCAGAATTTTCTTGAATTTCTTTAAATTCTCCCCAAATTCTTTTGAATTTTTCCAAAAACACTCAATTTTTCTTTACTCTGATTTTTTTAGATTTTTTTAATTCACCCTGAAGTTTTACAAATTTACTTACAATTCTTAGCATTTTGTCCAACTCATTTGAATTGCCCTCAGTATGTCAACATTCATTTAAAAGGTCATGTTTTCATTGAATTTTTAAATTACTATATTTTAATTGTTTTCAGTTCAACAAAAAATGTTGTTATTCGCATTATCAATTTCATTTTTAATCAATTTTTCTAATTTTATTCGAATTCAATGAGATGAATTTCTTTCTTTTAATTCTGTTTACTCGCATTTAACTAATTCTGATGGAAATTTTTTCGATCATTAAAATTATGTTCTATCGACTCAAATTCTTATCACCTTCGATAATGTACCTTGAATCTCCTTCAATTTATTTAAATTTACTCCAATTTTAATGAAATCACTGGAAGTTATTAAAAAATGTTCAACATACTTTTTATTTTGTGGAAGTTCACAACTAAAAACTCTTTTTTCTCATACGATATCTCTGAATTTTAATGCAGTTTCAAGAAAAAATGTATTACTATTCTTTCATTGCACGTGCTAATCTCGATTCGAACTTTAAAAATTGGATTTGAATTAATTTGTTATAAATCTCTTGACACCTAACCTCCTAACCCAGCCATTCGAAATCATGGAGATCCAGACGGCAGTGAGGGTGTCCATTCAGTGCTACTCAGACTGGAATTCAGTGTCAGTTAATGTTTTATTCCGTGAATTCGCATTGGCATTCGACGCTGAAACTTGATCAGTGACTGACTGATTGCCACAGTGACTAGCCCCTCGCTATATAGTGTGTGGCGCAGCGCCATCTATTAAAATTGATATTAGGCTACGAACGATCCGAACAAAGAAACTCTTCTCTTCCTCGTTATAATGTAGCCTATGGATCTTGAGAACGGATCATGGGCCGGTAGAAGGTAATAACACATTTCGGTATTTTCTAGGAAAAATTTATATTGGCCGGTAAAAGGTAATAACGCATTTCGGTGACAAATAATTTAGGGTAAATCGGCACTCGGTAATGAGGCATTTTGGTATTCAATACAAAATATTTATATGGACCGGCAATAGTAATGATAGATTTCGGTATTCAATACAATAAAATTTATATGGACCAGTAAAAGGTAATAGCACATTTCGGTATTTTATACGAAAAATTTATATGGGCCGGTAAAAGGTAGTAACATATTTCGGTGACAAACAATTTAGGGTAAGTGGGCACTCCACACCAACAAAATAGTTTATACAATCATATTTTAATCAATCATTTCAAAGCAAAACAATAAAAGGCAAATCAGTTATGGTAGAGCCAAGGAGTACCGAGCTAGGCGTCCTTAAGGGACTAGACCCTACATTGAATAGAACGGCTTGGCTACATCATCCAATAAAAACAAGTTTCTACCTTATAACAATGGAAGACAGGCTTCTTGTTGACGCCGGGAGTTCAAAGACACTAATGAGAGCGATTCTCGTACTTACTGTCGTATTAAAGGAACGCACGGGTCACATGATTTGGAGAGAAGGGCTGACGCGCGGGAACTTAATTTTCTACTTCGCAACGATCACGAGAGAGATAAATGATGAGGGCCGTTTCCTATTCGTCCATGCGTTCGTCCTTTCTTCTCTTCTCCAGTCCTTATCAGCCGCCGATGCGGGAGAGGCGCAAATCACTGCTTTTACGCTTCCCAGGGCTGGCTGTATCCTGGTGTAGGTGGAGAACGAGGAGCCCCTCTCTCCTTACTGCAGGCGCGGAGTGGACTCTTCGATGCTCCCGATAAAAATAAAAAAACAAGAGGCATTAAAGCCAAGGAATGCCTGTTCACAAAAAAACATCCAAGTAGACAAAAAAAAATGTAGGAGAAGTTTCCTATTTTTGTGGAAAATTTCATGGTAACTGCCTCGGTCTACCCTTAACAGGAACGTGTCTTGTATCTCGGATAGCCAATATTTAATTTTTGCGATACCTTCCATCCTTTATTGGCAGTACAGACAATGCTTCCACGGATGTCGAAAGGGGTTGCCGATAACAAAGTTAATCCAAACTATCCTATATAAGTAGAACTGACTATTCTATTCCGGATGTTAGACGGATTAGCCATAAGATATCCAGGAGTTTATGTTAGAATCGTGGAATTGAAGATATGTCTTTAAAATTAATAACAATACAAAAAATCGTATACTCTCGGCGTAAACACATGAGCTTTATCGTTATCCAAAAGTTATTTAAAAGAGCATTTGTGAGATGCGGAAAATCTGCAACGTCACAGCATACGACGTACAAAATATACGCGATGGTATTGGCAGATAGGCTGCGAAAGGATGTTAAGGCGAAAGGAATACTGCTGGAGACAGAGGCGGGTTTTAGAGAGGGAAGAAATACTATCGACAATGTTTACGTTTTGCAGCACGTGATCGATAGAGAATTAGCAAAATAGGGTGCAAAAGTGTACGCGTTTTTTACATATAAAAGGCGCGTTCCCTACGGTGGATAGGGGGAGGTTGTAGAAGAATATGGAAGAGAGGGGAGTGCATTAAAATTTCGTGCCATCTCTCCGAAATTTGAATTTTTTTACAAATTTTTTGCTAACGTTTGTGCGTCATTTGTACTGTTTTAAAATTTAATATTTTCGTTTGTAACCTATTAGTTGCCCGGCTAGGGGCAAGTCAATATTTCAAGCCATCCCCTCCAAATTTAAATTTTTCTTTTTGTTAACGTTTTTATGTCGTTTTTACTGTTCGCACATTCAATATTTTCGTTTTTAACCTATTAGTTGCCCAGATATTTTATTTTGAAACCTATTGATTGCCTGGCGTCAGATGGTACCCTTATTCCGTCGAAAATATGCTGCCCGTTGGTTAGCACCTTTGATTTGTTAAGTGTGTGATAACAGATCCACAGTTCGCGCGCGAACTGTCGAACCTTGACGGTAAAATTCCTGCCAGATGTTATGTACTGAATCACACACTGAATAAAGGATCCACACTTGCATTATGCATACGACAAATTGATAGTCCAGAGGTCGGCTTCTTCGAAAAAATCTCCATGAAGCTCGTAATCCAGTTCAGCTAGATCTTTGGACTTGAGAGAAACCTGGATGTTAAGGTTTCTCTGGGTCTTAAAGCATCGCTCTTTCTCTATTGGATGCCTCTTCGCATTTGTTTTCAGTGTCGCCTCTCTTTCTCTGCTGCCGAATGTTCGGCATGGTTTCGCAGACGTTGATTCAAAAAGTGCGAAAGCTCTGGGTGTTTATTGTACCACAGAGCATGCAGTCGTGCCATTTAATCTCCTTTGTTTGGTATGGGTTAGATCTATGAAAACCTCTTGAGAATCGTATGGAAGTGGTATCTAAGATAGTATAGTAAAAGTATAACACATGAGATGATCATATACTTCATGTATATTTAAATGAAGTAAAGTGCATGTATATCTCAAATATAGTTAAAATGTAAGGATGTATGGTAGAAGTATAGGAAAAGCATTGCTAAAATATATTTTTATAGCATGGCTGCAGTATAACTGAAGTGTAGCTAAAATATAGCTGATGTTCAGTAAACTGTATGGCTGATGTATATTTCCTCAGTATATTTCAAGTATGTGAATTATGTCTAAACATGTCTAATGTATAGGAAAAGTACAGCCCACCGAACGCATCCTCGGGTTGCAGATAGAGGGTCCCTGTACCAAGTGTTTCGCTGAATATGGTTACAAAAAATTAATAGGCAGTCGCGGACAATTGTCCAGAGATGGTCGCGAAGGTATTAATCCCCAGGCGGAGGTGTGAAAACCGTGCCGAAAACTGAATGGCAACTGGGTTTGAATGGTCCTCGTTCTAGAACGGTGACCCTGAAATACCAGAGCCAGAACAAGCCGGCAGCAGAGAAAGAGAGGTGACAAGAATAACCGTGGGTAGGCATCCGATAGAGGACTAGCGATGCTTTATGACCTTGAGAAACATCAACATCTAGGTTTCTCCCACGTCTAAAGATCTGGCTGAAATGGAGGAAGAGCTTCGTGGACAATTTTCGGAAGAATTCGACCTCTGGACTATCAATTGTAATCCGTAAAACAGAACCAACGGTTGGTCATAAGACCAAAAGACGAATGCATCAACTCACCATAAAGATAGACTGGGCAAGACAGTACGCGTCCCGCATTCAATGTATGGTTGACTATATAACATCTGGCAGAAATTTTACCGCCAACGTTTGAATGTTCGCGCGCGAACTCCGGATCCGTTGTTCCACACTTAACAAGTCAAAGGTGCTGACCGTCAGGCAGCATGTTTCTGAGAGAATACGGATACTATCTGAAGCTAAGAGAAGTCTAGAGCGGAGAGAGGGTTGGGTCAGAGAAAATCAACGTTTCTCTCAGAACCCCATTTTTGAGAGAAGTCTACGAAGTGCAACATAGACTGAAAGGAAACTCAGAGAACATAAATAGCTTCAAGTATCATCAGGAGTGAGCAGAATTCATCAAATCATATCTATTTCGAATATGCATTCCTGACAGCCGGGATTCAGAATGGACAGGAGAAAAACTTACGAGAACCGCTCCTCGATAAGAGGATGCACATCATCTTGTCATACCGTCGCCATATTTTGAGCCAAGACATTCCCGATGATAACTGCAGGGCGTGCCATGAACATCCCGAACATCTAGGACCTATACTATCTAGTTGCCCAACTCATGCAAGAACAACTGCATCCAAAGGCACAATGCAGTACTAAGAGTGATTTATTACCATCTCTGTCACTCTTACGGCATTAACCTTAATATCGCTCCGCGAAACGCCTCTAGGGAAATAGAGTCAATTGTCTAGAATGAGAAGTGCCACATATAATGGAACTTTATATAATCGACAATTGTTTCTGTTGCACACTCGAGACCAGACATAGTTCTCCTTGACTACGAGAAGCGAGCCATGTTCGTTATCAAATTTTAGGCACCATCTGGAAAGAACATCACAGCCAAGGAGAATGGAAAGAAAGAGAGTATACCTGTCATCCTTCGTTCTTATTATCGGCGCTCTTGTAGGTGCCGAGCTTTCACTGGTTAATAGCCGGATCGTCGCCTTGATTCCGTCATAGACTGTAGCTACTTATCTCACGCTCGTGAGACGTGGTTATGACTAAAATTTTACTGCAAATTCGTTTGGATCGGGTGCAATTTTTTAGATCAACACCTGATCCCGGCTCAACAAAATTTAGGAGCAACGGTTCTCTCGTGTACCTAAAAAGGTTGGCTCAGATAGCTCGTTCATCCAGATTGAAAATCGTTTTTTAATTTTTCCTCTAAATTAATTTTTCGTGGAGCTATCCGATTTTCAATGGAAAAAGATATTTTTATTTCAACCACTGATATCTCAGCAACCAATTGGTGTACAGAAAATTAAAGGGCAATTTCGAGATCTAGATCTTTCTGAACTGCATCCTTGCAAATATTAATGGAAAGGTTAATGTTTGAAGAAATTTTTACAGTTTAGTTTATAAATTGCGTAAACAATTAAAAATTATTTTAAAAATTGTAGAAATTACATACTTTTCCAATTTAACAATTCCTAATCCTTGCCGCACTATCTTTTTGCAGCATTTTTATCGTGGAATCAGAGAAGAGATAAGAAACCTATATCCATCATTTGCACGGGCCATATTTCTAACTTCCTTGCATTTGCTTCTGTCCTTCGCTAAAGACCACACTAAATGACCCATCAATAATGATCACCCCTTACGAATAACATTAGAGTATTATTAGAGCGTTACTTTTCGACGATACTTTAAACATCGTAAACCCAGGATTGAGCCCAAGATTTGCACTGAGTGCCTGTCAAGCCTCACTCAACTTACCTATTGTTACTGATTACAGCCGGTTGAGAGAAATAAAAATTATTATGAAAAACGGTTACTCGTTTGAAGTACTAAATGCGTCATTTCTGGACAAAAGCCTTGTGTAGTGTAGTAAATTTTGATGTTGTGCAATACTGAGTATGTTAAATAACAGTTCTAAGGCATTTCGAGTCATTTCAAAACCAAAACACAGTTCAAAATAGTCAAATATGTTTTCAAGCCAATAAAAACAATTTAGAGTAATTACTAAGAATACTTAAAAACAGCTATTTTTAGTTTAAAACAGTTCTAAATAATTAAATACTCGCGCGGAAATGAATATTGATCTTAAGATAGTGTTTTATAATATTTGTGTTTGTTTATTCATATTTGTCATGTTTGTCAGCTACTTTTATTTTGTTCGAATTTCAAAACTGAATTTTGACGATACGTAAAGTTTAGGTATCGAGCTCTACACGATTTTTCAAAGACCGCGCAATACTCATTAGTATGCGCGCAGCGGTTGTAGATTTTTTTGACATGAAAGTCTCATGTGCGTCGGCGTGATTCCTTATTATTTTGCACATTGGTAAGTGCCGCGTGCGTATTAACTATCAATGCGTAGACGCATTCCAATCGCGCGCGCACGACTCCGTCGTGTTAAGTTTTTTATTATGTAAGACATCACTGGCCACTGGTTAAACACTAGCGAATCGTGCGTGAACACTAATGAATCGTGCGTACGGAGCTTGCAGTGGTGTTTAGATGCTTTTTATGCTACAAACACCAATGAATCATGTCGAACGCTAGAATCAATGGTGTTTGGGTTTCTCCATGTACTTAAGATTTGTATACGGGTTAAACAGTCCCATATACTTCATACAATGTGGCCATTAACGTCACTTCCGTCTAATCTTTAACAACCTCCTGTTGATTTTTTTCAATACAAGTACCACTACCCCTTCTTTCATAAGTTTGAACACCCCTTTCCTTTCCATAAAGTCATGCACATTATCCATGCAAAATAATTTAGTTCTTTTCCAACCTTTCCTCATTTCTTTATTTTCCTCCCTACCCCTTCTAGCAAAACCATGAAATATTTTTTCAAATCTGCCACCTCAATATCCCGGTTTTCTCTTTTTCCTTTTTTTCTTTCTATATTAGCTATCTTTAACACTCTGTTTTCTCGCCCAAGCGTCTTCCGCTGCTCCTTTAAATCCTTTATTTTTCTGCAATTTTTTGCGATCACACATCTCAGCATATTCTGTTTTTCCCATATTCTTCTCTAGTGATTTTTCTCATTCTTCGTTTTCTTGATATCTTTCTCACTTATTTTTTCTCTCTTTACATTCCTTATCCCAAGGACTTCTACCCCTCATTAACTGAATTATTTTTTCACTTCCATCCTCGAACACCCTTTTTATTTCCCATGTCGTTATTGTCATTAATTGGATTACATTTCCCTCTCCCATTTTCATATTCTTGACCCTTTCCTTCTACTATTATTTATCTTTTATTGACCAATCGCCTGTTCCTGCCCTTTTCCTCCCGATGTTTGTAGCTATAGTTTTGACTCTAATTTACCTCTTTTCTATTTACTTTCTCCTCCTCTTCACTAAATACAAGCTTCTATAAGAAGCCTAATCTCTTCTTTATTTTATTTAATTAGTTCTCTTATCTCCTCTGATTTCTCTTGCATGACTCTGTTTATATAGGGTGTTCAAAAACTCTCGATACACCTAAATATCTCTCCAGGTAAATACTTTTTCAAAAAGGTCAAGGTCAGTATTGAAGTAACTTTTAACGAGGAATCCAGTGGTGAATTTGAAATTGATCTTGAACTTGATCTTCAAGGTTATTTCAAGGTCAATTTTTTTTTTTAAATAGGAACCCCTATTTTTGACAACGGCAATCGAAAGAGCGGGAAATTTTACGTCCAAACATGTACTGAGTTCATGGATTGGGACCAATCTGTACTGCTTTAGCTCAGGGGCTCACAAAAAAGGTCGAGGTCATTCTTGGAGTAACTTTTAACGAAGAATACAGTTGTGAATTTACGGACTAGCCCTTACTCAGATTTCAATCAGAATCAAGAAGGTTAAACTTATAACGCAGATAAACACAGCGACTCAGAGGCCGAACAATGGCTTGTTTACGTTCCGAG
>JAAAKG020131945.1:0-37734 GCA_010014905.2 Druon quercuslanigerum | reverse complement strand
CAGACATCAAGATGCCATGAGAATATTTGAAGATCTGTTCGAAGCAAGTGAATCGCGGAATCAGAAAGTTAGTGAACGGACAGGCAGTATATTGATGTGAAAATATTTGACAATCAGCTCGAAACAAGTGAATAACGGAATCAGAATAATAGTATCACACAAGATGGATTGGAATCGCAATATTGAAAATTTGTTAAACATTTTTTTACTCGAGGTCATGTTATGCGCTATACGCAACATACGCATGGCACCCTGCGCTAGAGTTTGCTTTTTTAAGCCAAGAAGTACCCTTACGAAAAATTTGGGTAAAATATATTTTTTGCCCCTATATTTTGTTTTAAAAATTTCATACTTTTTTTCTAATTAGTCTTGCAGGTGACTATAACATATATTTCGATTATCAAGATCGGTTGGGTAGTTTTCAAGAAAAATGATTTTTTTTATTTTTCTTTCCTTGTTCATAACTCCCTTAAAATTAAATTTTTAAGTTATCCTTTCTAGGAATTTTATGTCACATCAATGTCCATCTATAGTGGTAATATGAAATTGATACGTGCGGCGGCAACTTTTGCATGCTTAACCCCTAGGCCCAATATTTAAATTAACAAATTTTTATAAATTTAAAAAAAAAGAAAGTTTCCGCTTAAAAACCTTTAACTAACTGAGAATAATTTAAGAATTTTCTTGACATAAAAAGGGTTTCTAAATTATTTTTGTTTTGGACAGAAATGTGTAAAAATTCGAGTAGAAGATTCACTATTTTTTAATTTTAGAACTTTAAAAAAAAGTTAATTGTCAATCTGCTTTGATAATTGAAGTTTTGAAAATTAAAAATTTTTATTATGAAGTTTTTTGTTTCTTTAAATTCAGAATACTGTCACAAATATTAGGAATTTCTTTCAAAATGTTTGAAAAAATGACTGCGTGCTTTTGCTATCTGTTTTTCTACAAAAAACTTGTTTGTCACGGAAATCATGACACGCATAATTAAGAATTGAGTCTCATTTGAAGGGCATTGATAATGAAATTCACATTTCTTCACATAATGGAACTGATGACAATTTAAGATTTAATTATGTAAAATTTTACTATCGCATTATTCAGTTGAAATAATTAACTTTTAACCAAAAACTGAAAGATATATGAATCTTCCAAAAAATAGTTTAATTGTTAACAAAACTTATGAAAAATTAATAAGAAATGAATTTTCAACAAAAAGTGTTAAATGATGAATACAAGAAAAAAATATAGCGTAGAAAAAAAATTGTCAACCAAATAAGCTATTAACCAAATAAAATAAATTTTCTGACAAAAAGAATTAATGCCTTTCATCAGAAATTTATAGCGAAACATCGAATAGTTGTGTTTCTAGTTTAAAGTATTACATAAATTTCCAATCTAGTATTATAATTTTTGAAGTGATTTTTAATCCAATATTGTCATTTTGAACCTGATAGTTGAAATTTCTACATACAGGTTTACTTTTTAACAAAACAGACGAATTTTGAGCACAAAATTATATAGTTTAAATTTAAGTTATAAAATAAGCTTTTAACTAGTTAAAGTAAATTTTGAAGCAAGTCGTTGAATTTTTATCCAAGCAAATAAATTTTCATACCAAGAGATTAAATGTCTATAAGGAAAAAAATCCTAAAAATTTCAGTTAAATACTGGTTCAAACAATTCATTTTTATTAAAAAAAAGAAATTTTTTAAAATTAATGCACGAAATTGATAAATGTTTTTACCATACAACGAAATTTTTTTTCATACTACAATAGTTAAACAAGACCTAACAATTTCCCCTTTCAACCGACGGTAGAACATTCTGACTAAACTATAGGGCTGCCTGGAAACGCAATATTGTACGCCAGATATCCAAATACCACTTCTAATTTGTCTTTTTTTAAATAAATGAATCAATTCAAATAAATAAATATAAATGTATATAAAGATAAGAAGAATGTTGTATTCTATGTCGTAATGGAAATAAATGTAAAAGTAAAACTTTTATTTAGTGAATCCAGTCAAGTGATCAAGTTCCGGTCGCTGTAGAAACTGCAGGGACTCCATGTGTGCGAAAGACAGCCACTGCCGAAAGCGCTTTAGCGCCGAAGCGTAACTGAAAACTCGTTTTTATGCTGGCTCATTCTGGACTGGCTTACTGTAGGCTTCGCCGGTGTAATCGTTTCGTTCACAAGGTCCACTATGGCTTTTCTGCACATCTGGGAACTTACCATATGTTCACGTTCAAATAAAGGACACTTCTATGCGTAAACGTCTGCATGGCTTGAAGTTTTGAAAATTCTTCTTGAAATTATAGATATATTACATAATTATATTTATTAATACAACTGAGGATTAACGCTGAAGATAAGAATAGGATATAAACAACCCTCATCTTTTCGAATTTATCGAAATGGTTCAATGAAATGAGGAACTATATGTATATTTCGGTAACAATCAAAGTCTACTGTCAAAGATGAATGATCACTGTATAGGGTGCTTCAAAGAAATATGTTTGTAGTATATTTTTGTCCCAATGTTTGTGTTGAATTATACTGTAGCGAACGTGTTTACGACATACCAGGGAAGATGGACTTTATTAGCTAGTTATTTTAGATAGAAAGTTGAGAAGTTACAGCGTTTTCAAGATTTTTGGAAACATTTTTGTAAAGATTTAAAAATGATATGTATATCTATTCACAATACTCACAATCTCGAGAAATTTATCCTTTCAGGTATTTTTTAATGAAATTGAAATGATCAAAGTTACATCATTTTCAAAATCCGAAAATGTAACGGAAAATGAACATTTAAGGTAAAAGAACACACTATATGAGAAATATTTTGAGACCTCATGAATGCGAAAAAACTTGTTTTGCGACAGTGTCTGTCGTCGCCTGTATACCAGGTTAGCACTCTTTTAAGGTATGTAAAATTCCATTCATCGCTATTTATAGTATACGAAAATGCGAACGATTTATTTCCATGACCTTTTGGATTAACAAAAAATCACCAGAGTTATAGCAACTGTAAAATCCAAACTCGCAAAGGGAAATAAACATTTAGGGTCAAACACTTTTTAAACTTATGGGTAAAATTATTCAATATGCGTAAAAAGGAAATAGATTGAATAAAGAAATAAATTTTATGTACGTTTGATATGAAATTGTTGAATATAATGCAAAGAAGTTAACATTTTGGACAAAATCGAGGGCAAAGCGCGAGATACATGGTGAAAATGCGTTCGCTACAGCCGAAAGAGCTTTAGCAAAAGAGAATTCACAATTAGAAATTACAGTGGACGATGTTTTGCGATGTAGAGTTAAATCAACACATTATCGAGCAAAAACCCAAGTTTAATTATATCATCAAGTGCGAAGAGCGAGAACCAACAATCAAGTGCACTAGGTGGAGTCAAACTTTTAAGAGCACCTCATTTAACGATCGAGAAATAACAATCACTAAATTATAGTTATCGATGCATTGACCTTTGATTTTAAAAGTTTTGTGCGAGCAATGACAGTATGCACGCGCAGTGGGCATAGTTATTCGTGATAATAATGACTCTGAGTGGCACTTTTTTGCCCAAATATGAAAGTTGCAGTTTTCGTCAGACTCGAGGCGTAGCCGAGACAAACGGAGTACTGCAATTCACTCGAGGCAAAGTGTCACATAGGGCAATCCAATTCATTCTAATTCAATCCAGTTAAATTTATTGCAATCGAATTCGCTTCACTCCAATTCAAACCACTCTCATAAATTCCAATTGATTCCAATCCAATGAAATTAACTATAACTTATTCGAATCCACTTGTCTCTAATTCATTAAAATGCAAACAAACACAATTCATTCGCATCCAATTTATTTCAATCCAATTTACTCCAAGCCGACGTATTTTATTCCAATCCATCACAAACCACTCCACGCTACTCCAATCCAATGCAATCCAATCCGAAGCAATTCCTTCCAATCGATTCCACTTCAATCGAACTCTGTCCACTCCATTTAATTAATTTTAAACCAATCTAATTTACTACAATCCAAAGCACTACAATCTCATTTAATCCAATTCAATACAATATAACTCATTCCAATTCATTTTAACCGTTCCAATCGATTCCAATCCAATCTACTTCAATTCATCCCAATGTACGATAATCAAATTCAATCCAATCCAATAAAATTTAATTGAATTAATTTCGCTCAAACCAGTTAGTTTCAGTTCATTCCGATACATTTCACTCCAATCCAATCCGCTCCGCCCCAATCCAATCAACTAAAATTCTTCATAATCCAATTCAATTCATTCTAATCCACTCGAATGCAATGAAATGCAATCCATTGTATGTATACCCAATACATGGCAATGAAATTCATTACAATCCAATACACTTCATCCCCATTTCAATTCACATCATTACTATCCACGTCACTCTACTCCAATCCATTCCAATCCAATTAATTCAAATCCAATTCAATACATTATAATACAATCTGATTTAGTCCATTGAAATCCGATTCAAGTTAATCAAATTCAATTCAGTCTACTCCAATTCCATTAATTCTGTTTCAATCGAATTGATTCCAATCAAATCCATTCCATTACAATGCACCCCAATCCATTTTATTCCAATTCAAGACAATACAATGTATTGCCATCCACTCGAATCGACTCCAATACAGTTTCATCCAATATTATAGCCTTTACTCCACTCCACTAAATCGTATTCTAAAGTAAGGATATAAATGTCCGTAGGCCCATCAGATAATCGTCTCCAATTCAATATATTTCATTACAGTTTACTCCAATCTAATCCATTTGGAGCCCTAATCAAATTCATACAAACTCACTCCATTCTAATCCACTCTAATCCTGCCTTGTCCAAACTAATCCGATCCCATCCATCCAGTACACTCCACTTCCGTTCAATCTAATCCAATTCATTTCAATTCCATTAAATCCAATGCAATCGAATCCAATCCAGTCAAATACATTTAATTCCAATTAAATGTCTTCCACTCCACTCCAATCCACTCTACACCGCTCCACTCAAAGTGAAAATTATACGGCCTATCCTCAGAAATTATATTTTAGGTATCCTTGGCAGTACCTACAATCCCACTTGTGATTGAGGTGTTGTATAAAAATATCTCTTTTTTGGATGATAAACATTTGTCTCTTAGTTTTCTTCATAACTTGTGTTTTTTTGTATTTTAAAAATGCTATAAATCTGTCAATTGTCCTTGCATAAAAAAGGCGTGACGATAAATCTTTTGACTTTACGGTTACTATGAATAGCCGTGACAATCTAATAAATAATTTTTTAAAAGTCCTCCTGCTCACAGACAACCATAAATACAGACAGATGTAAGAACATACGGCAGTCGGTAGGTTTCCCCATGGTTCAAGTGACCAAAAATTGAAATAGCGAATATCAGAGTACCGAAATTTATATTGAGAAACACTAATTTTCCGGACAATTAATTGACCGAAAACCATTTCAACGAATGTTGAATCATTCGAAGATAGTTTTAGCGGAATTTCAAAGTTTTAGCGGAACACATTTTTCAAATGGAATAATTTTGTGAAGAATCAGTTTACCGAAAAATCAGTTTAACCGAAGCTTCAAATGTCCTAAAATTTAAAAATGGTTCATTTACATTTAAATATATGTTTAAGAACAAATAAAACACTTGTGGAAGATGCCATGCATCCTCTTATTGAGGACCTGTTCACGAAAGTTTTTCTCCTGTTCTTTCTGAATCCGGGCTTTCAGGAGTGAGTACTCGAGATAGATAAGATTTGATGAATTTTGCTCACCTCTGATACTGAATTTAAGTTCGAATGTTTGAGCAGCCTTCTCCGCAGCTTTGTACAGAAACGCTTTCTTGACCACTTCTTCATGTTCCTGACCATTTTAAGAAAAGGGTCTTTTCCATTTGCGACTTTATGTGCTACATTTAGAATAATAACGTTGTGAAAACTTTCAAGACTCAATATTCCGCGACCATCTTGACGGCGTGAGATGTAGTGTCGCGAAACAGAAGACTTAAGGTGCATGCTTTTGTTTATGTGCATAACCTTTCGTTCCCCGATATCAAGGGATCTGAGCTCGTTCTTCATCCATCGAACCACTCCAAATAAATAGAATACTACCGGGACGGCGAACATGTTCGTTTCAGATCCTTTGTTCCTCGCCAAAAGTTCGGAAGACCAAATTTGCCGCATCAGACGTTTATATCTGATTCGGAGAGTATCCTTCAGAAATGTCACATCCTGAATGCTTCTATCGACGATCTCAGGGTCGTCACAGATGCCATTAAATGCCCCTCGCTTTAAATAAACCTTGGCGCATTTTTCTAAAGTCCATTCCTCTTTCTTTAGTGTATCATTCGAAAATATTTTTAGCATATATCTTAAGATCATCCATGTAAATACATGTGTGAGCTTTTGCTTTCGATTTGCAGGTTTTCCGCAACGGTACCCCTGGGAATGGCGAAATGCTACAGATAGCGGCAATAATGTGACGTAAAAGAGAAGTGGTCTGAAAGACACCTCTCTGGAAGGTGACCTTGTTAGTTGTCACACTATTTTCTCCATATAAGATAGTAAATTTGATTTTTCAAAGTGGCATTAATCTCTCTATGCACCTTATGATTCGCGGATGACCCTTTAAGCTTTCCAAAAAAATCTTTCCGGTAATTAATCCAGGCCATCAACATGTCATGTTGGTAGGATGCTGCATCTTTGCAGACACATCTATCGATGAGCAGGTTCTCCGGACATCCTGCTACACCTTTCTCTGAGCCGCGTTGTTCATACATTTCTTGCTACATAGGTCAGATTGTCCGAACAATTCTATCATTTAGGATGGCTTGGAATATAGAAGCTAAGCTCTCAACTAAGAAAGGAACACAATTTTTAAACTAGTTTAGGCATTTTTAGTATTAGGAAAAATTAGGGTTCATAGCACTGATTCTCCGGCTTTCAATCAATGAATGTAAGGCTGAGATTTGCCAGAGAATCAGAAAAATGCCTACGAGATTAAAATAAAACACTAATAAATACAAAAACCGGTCATCTCGTACTGAAAGTCCGTCATAATTTACAGATTCAGAATACTTCTTGACAATGTATATGTCAATGTTTAAGAAATCACAATTTGGCTTGAAAAGCAGCACAGGTGGTTTTTAAAAATCGAGTCTTCGGTTTCTTACAAAGAAGATAGTTTGTAACTTTTGGAAAAATATGGTTTCACCTCAGTGCGAATTTTTGTACTTGTTTGCTCGTGCAACAACTATGGCACAGGAATGAACATACATGGGGGCCCGGCCGAATATCACACAGGAGCGTCACGCGGCATCTCATTGGTTCCTACGTTATCCCACACTGTACAATATCTTTGTAAAATCTGAAGCGCGAGTGGAAAGTTATTTTTACGCGGAGCGTAAGATGACACGACTCAGAAGTGTATTTTATAAGATTTTAGGACGTGAAGAAGCAGAGATTTATTATTAAAAGCGCGCTTGTACTTTTACACTAGTGAGACGTGCGATTGTACTATCATAATCCAACACTGACCTGGCGTGAAATTTTAAACGCATGGAATTTCACATTCGTGCTTGTAATTATATAATCGCCTACCATTTTCATAATTGCAAAAATAAAGTTTTATATTGGTTACGAAATCTTTAACGTCAATAACAAAATATACAAAGTGAGGTTAACCATTTCGGTCAAGTGTTTATTGCATTATTTAAAATGTATACAAAATACGCTTTATAAATAGGAGCATATTTTATTATTATTATTATTATTATTATTAATAAATCTGTCGATCAGTTAAAAATAATGCAGTTAAAAAAAAAGAAACGTCATGCTAAAGTATGTGATGGGTACGGATTTAGAGATCTAGTCGGTGAGAAAATTAACTGTTGTGGGCATCTCAGTGTCATAGCGCCGTGGATATACATCTTGGATGTGCCTTCAAAGATTGGGGTTCAAATCCCGATTACCCACAAGTATCAATCCCGTCGGATCGGAAATCAGGTAGGGGCGCCCACCTTGGCTATCACGCCATGTACAGGCATCCGCTCAGTTCCCAAACGGGTTTTTGATAAGGCGCAACTGTGATCCGGCGAATTTAGGTAAGGTTGCTCAAGAATGAGTTTTGCAGCATACCCCCATGAAGATGCCTCCTCGAAGTGCACATTTTTAAAATTTTTTTTTCGCATTCATTTGTGCGTCATTTGTACTGTTTGTGCATCCAATATTTTCATTTGTACCCGCCTGTTTACGAAATTATGGGCGAAATTACGCATCCACCCGAAATTCAAAGGACCCCGCAGCAAATGTACATGAAATGGTTTTCGGTCGATTTTGATTAAACTTCGTAAAATTGTAGTTCTCAATGTCTCGATCAACAGTGTTATAAGACACAAAGTCCGAAAATGGACAGTTTTCGAGTTATAGAGAGTTAAGTATCCAACACTTTTAAGAAAAATTACCAAATATCCTGAAAACTGCAGCTCTGCGGAAAAAATATTCCCTATAAAAGTTATTGGGCTCTAACGGAGAAATGCAAAGAAAGTCATGGCCTTAAGACACAGGTCATTCATCAAGGTCATTTAATGTGAACTTGTCATTTATTGCTAATATTTAGCCATTATAGACAAGATATGAACAGGAAATTATTACAGAAGCCATAAAGGCAAGAAATGAGAATGATTTAGTCAATAGCCATCCAATGAAGGAAATTAATCAGAAGGATGTTTTCAAGACACGTCTTTCTTGACTCCTACGTCACTTGCGCTCTTCTTGACCCTCCCACCCCTCCCCTCGAAAAAAAATAGAGAACTCAAGAATATAAAATGGGTGTTGGCGCGCGCAGAGCGAAGGTGTGCTAAGCCCTATTAGTACTTTTATAATCATAAGAACAATAACTTGAAAGCTCTGCTATCCTTTTACAGCGAGTCATTTTAGGTGTTCACAAAGGGCGGGCGAATTGTTTCTGAGTACATATTTCCGTTACAGCGGGCCAGAGTAGTACACTTGTTTTGACTGCGTACACATTCAGGATACTGCGAGGAAAATTGCTACATGTCATTTTGTTATTCTGTTTTATTTTCTCTTACGGTGTTACGTTTGTGATGAACAATTTGCTCCTCGTCTCATGACTCAAATCGACGGAGATGGGAATGCTGGCAAAAGGGAAATCGCTATTCACAGACGAGATGGATTACGAAGACCGCCATTAGAAGTTATACATCTGACAAAGATATGCTCTAATTGCAATCGATCGATTTGTAACGAAATCGCTGCTTTGGAGGAGGATCTCACATTTTTAAGACTGAATGTCTTAACGCAGACTACAAGTAACACTTTCCTTCTCTGCAATTCCGCTGATAATACAGAAAGATTGTCAGTCAGCATCATTTAAATGATAAAGGTTTGATTCTGCAGCCACTTTTACAGGGCTTACGTTTCATTAACAGGCCATGCGTAATTATAGGCCCACTGCTGCAAGCATTTTTGCAAGGACTTTGTAACGTAGCTTTAAGTCAGACTAGACTTGTTGAAGAAAATAGCCTGTCTGACACTGAATTTGAATGTCTTTGTCCTGTAACTAAAGAACAGTTTCGAGAATTGTTCACTTTTTGTGTTAGAGTGCCCCGCAAAGGTGGTTACAACTATGTGGAAAAGAGAGATTTGCTGATGTTTTTATGTAAACTGCGTCAAGGTCTATCGGATGCTTTTTTCAAGGTCCTGTTCGAATATCCAAGTAGACAGTCAGTTATTGGAGCCATCGCAACGGTCAGATAATCGTTAATGCAACGTTTTGTATCTAACAACATCGGATTTGACGCAATTGTGAAAGAAGATTATACTGCCAGGCATGTTACTGATTCCGCTAATCAATTCTATAATCCGGAACCACAAAATCATACTTTTACACTCATAAGCGCAGCAAGTTCAGGGCTCTGCGACAGTCATATTGTGTTCACAAAGGACGGCACTTAGTCAGACCTGTATTATTAGTTGCACCTGATGGTTTAAATTCTCGACATTCAAGGACCGTACTTTTCTGACAGCCATAATAATGATCCTGCTATATTACAACATGAATTCGCAATACACGCTGACAGAATGAAAATTGTTGTTAGGGGATACCTAGATGCCACTAATCTTTTGGCGCGTTTGAGTATTATCTGGAAAATGCCAACTCTTCTACCACGACATCAGCATCAACTCACAACCGAAGATGCTAACGAATCGCGTCTAGTGACGAAGTCTAAATGGATTGTCGAAGCTAGGAACGGACACATCAAATCAATTTTCAAATTCTTTCAGAAAGTAGTACAGATACAACACGTTCCTAACCTAGGCGACTTTTGTCGGATAGCTGGAGCTTTAATTAACAGATACCAACCACTAATTTTCATGGAAAAGCTGATGCCGAAATGGGCTATGAATTACTTGAAAAATCTAAGGAACCGAATGTCGTGAAAGCGCTGGATGAGGCAGAAAACCTTAACACAGGGAACGGCCAACGATGGGTTTAATTAGATGCGGGCCAATTGTTAGATTTCCCAGTCCTGACACTTGAATTATTAAAATAACTAACAGTTGGGGTTTATCCAGTTAAACTTGCACCTTCTTACGTGAAAAACAAACTGCAAAGAGACAATGGCGAAGAATTCAACATTGAGATGCTACAAGGGGATAATCGAGTACCATAGCCAGGATTTATAAGAATCAGAGTTTGTCTCGATTTTGAAACGCGTCTAAGCATCAACTCTGGATTGCTTACAGTCCGAACGGTGATGATGGCATGGACGGTGGTATGGCTGACGATGAAGAACTTACTCCTATCAAAGGATATTATTGTACATTCTAGTCAGGTGCTAGAACGCTTGGAACTTGTGCACATATAAGCAGTGTTCTATGGTTCTTGGGGTATGCTCGGAATCAAGAAAGAATTCGCTTTCCATCACAAAGACTGATTCAGACCATAAATGACGCAGGAAATTGATTACCAGCAAGAGATATTCAGTTACCGGAAGTTGCCGTCATTAGGTAGAATCGACGACCTCCTGGTCATCTCTTGCTTTCATTGACTAGATAATGACTAAATCTCGCTCATGTCTTGCCTTCATTGGCCGGATTTTGCCTTAATCAAGCTCATTTTATGCCTTCATTGGCTAGATATTGACAATATCTGGTCAAATCTTGCCTTCATTGGCTTTCTTAGCATTTCCCCGTTAGAGCCCAATAACTTCCATAGGGAACATTTTTTTTCGCAGAGCTGCAGTTTTCAGGATATTTGGTAATGTTTCTTATAAGACTCGGAAACTGTCAGTTTTCGGACTTTGTGCCACATAATACTGTTGATCGAGACATTAAGAACTACAATTTTACGAAGTTTAATCAAAATCGACAAATAGCCATTTCATGTACATTTGCTGCAGGGTTCTTTCCCAAATTTTCACTTTGCAAAGGTTTGTACGTTGCTTGTAGTGCTTGTTGTACGTCGTGTGTACTGTTTGTAAATTTCATATTTTCGTTTTTACCCTCTGGGTTTACCAAGCTAGCGGAATATAGAAATTTGGTGTCATCCCCCAAATGTCAAAAATTTTCATATTTCTATTTAAAAATCTTTGCACATAGTTTTTTGCGTGGTGAATCTTCGCACCTATTTCGTCAAATGTAGTGGTCGTGGATTTTGCGCATATATGAATAGTATTTTTTCAAATTATTGTTATCTGTATATAGAGAATCTTTGGAACTTTTTCATTAAAAGTACTAGGGGGGGGGGGGGGGTTGCGATTTATGAATAGTATTTTGGGGTTAGAAACACAATATAGAATTTTCTGAAGGTAACATTTCAAGGTAATATTTCATTAAGTGTTCTAAAAATAGATCTGTGGGGAGAATCTTGAGACCTATTGCGTCAGATGGAGATTTCTCAAGAGGATTAAGAGGTCAATTAAAAAATTCATTGTCTGTATTACATTGAAAATCTGCAGAATAGTTTTATTAAAAGAAGGATATTTACTGGTCTTTTTGGGGATTTGAACGGTTTCCAAAGCGTATGAAGTAATTTTTACGATAAGAAAATTTTATTTATTTTTGGCATAAAAATCATTTAGTAACAAAAGCTTTTACCATTCTTACCATTGGTAATAATTTGTTACAGTTATGTTTGTGCAAAGGAAGTCATTCGAAGTGAGTAAAATTAAGAAACTAAATACTAGTTACTGACTAATACATATAGAATTCTGCAACTCTTTCTCTCAAATTTAACATCTTATTTCAAGTTTCCTTTTTTTGTAGTTAGTAACGTTATTTCTCTTGTTAACTTAGGTGCTTTTAATTTTTTTGTTGATTTTCTTTTATTGTGTTTTTCTCCTAAATTCATCACTTGCAAGGTTGACATTTTCTGTCACAGAATATTCAGACTCTGTATCAGAAGTAATATTACTGTCATCCTTTCCAAGGAACTCTCGCTTCTAGGACCATGAAAACTCACGTCTTGCTTGCCTTCGCTATTCTCATCTGGCTTTAAAATCGATTCCTCCAAACTATTGGAAAAACCCCCCAATTTGATCTTAATTCCTTTAGTACAACTTTATGAATTTACCGCCACCTAAAGGTTTCACCTAATGTGATATTTTCCATATCATCAAAATGATCTTCTGATTTCTCAGAAGTTACTACATCCTTAGGTGAAATATACATATCTTGCATTACGTTTGTCCAAACTGGAAACTGCTTCGCGATTCTCAAGATATCTTTTTGCATGTTAAGTATTTTATAAACATTCACGACTTAACCTGTCGCATCAAGATTGTCCGTATCAGATATATCTTCATTACCAGCATCATCTGTTTTTCTCGCATCAGACTTTTCTGGTGGAGTCAAACCTAAACAGAAGGGCAGTACTTCTATAAACTCTTTAATGTCATTATTGTTGGAAAAAACCAATGCAGCGCATATAGAAATCTGTCACTGGATCGTTGGTTATTGACATTCTTCCTTCAAAAACTTTTCAGTGGCCAATTGAATTAATTAAATGAGCAATGTCAATACGAAAAAATGGAATTAGTGGATTTTCGGGATGATCTAAAATCTGATAAGATACTTCCAGGTAAATTATGTAGGTTATTTCATTGAATGCGACAGAGATTTTCTTCTGTAATGCCGGATATATGTCAGCAACAACTCCACCTCCGAATTTTTTAAACAGATTTTTATCAAATTTATAGGTGTTTGTCAATTTAGTACCCTTTTTTCTATAAAAATATAGAAAAAAATTTTTAAAAAATTTTGATTTTGATTTTTCGTTTTAAGCTGAAGCGTGCAGTCGTACGGTCCGGTCAAGATGCATACAGCTTTGTTTTTGTATACTTTTTGCTGCCTATCTTGATCTAGCCTTCCATGTCACTAAATATACTTTAATGTGAAATCTTATGAAGCTTATTCATGTTGATTTTCCAGTGTTACAGCAAAAACAGTTATAGATGTGCATGTTGTGCTCGTTTGATTTTGTCTACTTTCTTTTGTATATTATGATAGAGCCTATTAGGTCACTAAATATTCTTTAATGTGAAATCTCATGAAGTTTACTTATGTTGATTTTCCAATATTATCAATATATCTGAACATTACCGGAAAATCTTCACAGACTTAGTTTGTATTGCAAAAAGTTTGCATTAGTTTTTTATTACTTGTATTAGTCCTGTTATAGACTAAAATCAAGATTTTCGTCTAGAAAGATATTTTTTAGTAACATAATCCTTTCATTTTCGTTATAATTGATTCTAGAGTTCAAGTTTTAAAACGCTAGGAACCTTTGGAAAGAATTTGGAGCCATGGCTCCAGTCATTCGCTGTCATCCGTTTAACAAAAAGAGACATTGGATGACAAGTGCTAAAGCAAAACTTCGCGAAATCCCAAAAGATATTTTTACTGCAAAAAAAAATATTTTCCGAAAGTATAGGAAAATACATTTAAGTTTAATGTTTACTTTCATTCTCTAATGATGCTGATCAGAGTCTAAGAAATGTAATGAGAGCTTCTATCTCAACTGCTTTTTCTAGCGATGCAAACAATAAGTTTTTAATTCCAATTCACGATCAGATCGATAAGCAGAATGACAATGATGAAAATGTTTTAAAAACAGAATATGAAAATCAAATGGTTCGCGATGAGGAAGCAATCCTAAATTTAAATATAATTCTTCAACTTCTGAAAGTTTCACCGATTCATATTTGGAAGGATCTACGATCAATAAAGGCCCAAGAGCTTAAGGTTCAACAAATAAAGAAAGCTCTGGATATTGAGTTAAAGAAAGTATTTGATATGAAGAGAAATAATAATAACGAAATACATGAACTGGTTGATGAACTCAAAGAAAAATTATCTGAAACGAATAATAAATCAGAAAAAGTTAAATTCTCAACTATGGTACCGATTAGTTGGGGAATGTGTCACATACAAACTAGGTTTGGCGTATCATACAGTATGGCACGCACTGTGAAAAATATTCATATTGCACATGGAATTGGTTTATCGCCTAATCCCAGATTAGGAAAACGACTTTCACAAGTGTCGGAAACACTTGCCCATTGTTTTTATTATGACAACGAATTCAGCCGAGATATGCCTGGCCAAAGAGACTGCATATCAGTAAAAAAGGATGGAAAACGTTCGTTGATGCAATATCGACTACTTTTGGGAAACCTATAAGAGCTTTACGTCACATTTAGGGAAAAGCATCCTTCCTGCAATCTCGGGTTTTTAAAATTTGCTATGTGTTTTTCAACTCGATTTTAAATTTATCCTTGCCAGGAAATCGGTACCGAGTATACACGTCGGTACCAATCCTGAACGGACGATAAACCTGAAACGTATAACTTTATTGTTAATTACAAGAAGAAATGAAACTTCATCAGCGACCTGGGGCTCCTAATTTGCATTAAATTGTAATTCAGTTCTCTTAGTTCTGAGCTGTTTGATTTGGAAATAATTCTGGCACAAAAATTCCCTTGAAATGTAATTGTCTCTAAATCCAGTGTTCAGAAAAGCATTTATAAACTCAGTATTCATATTATAGATGTTTTTGTAAAAGAAACTCTCAAAATTTATCTTTCATTGAAAGGAAACAGGAATATGGGATCCCAGAAGCGAGAACCAAATTGCTACCATACCCTATTAGTTAGATCGTTGAGTGATCTATGGCCATTTATCCCCTGCGTTCTAACTTAAATTAGCTTCACAATTTTTTGCCCCTTCTATGACAAACTGAGGAGCTTATTTCAATAATAAAGAAAAAGTGATACGTCATTCAGTGCAGATTCTGTGCAATATCCGCATACCGAAATTGGTTTCGCTTTCTAGCTGATTTTATTTTTTATAATGAAAATGAATCTTGGGGTCAACCTCTAGTTGCCCATTATTAATTTTCGTTATGAGGAACAATAGCTACCTTTTATCGGGCTTACACTTAACTGCAGAAATCCACATTTCATCTTGGAAATTCTGTGACTTCCTTAAGATTGTGGATTTCTTCTGAAAAGTTACTTAAGAAAAAGACACAAGAGGCGACCATCTCAGTTATTTTTGTTTTGTTATTAATATCGATTCTTAAGACTCATTGCATGAGTTACTACACCTTGGCGGGTCGCGCATGCAATGTGTATCAGAAAATTACCGATATGTCACAAGCTTGAATCCTTCTTACAACAGCACATATTCATTCTTTGCTCCTATTGAATTAAAAAATTGTAAGGCTCGATCACTGGTATTCCTGAGATCCCAAGATAATGGGTCGCTTAGGAATAAACGAGAAACTCTCCAGTGCAGCCCTAGATTGCAATCATAACAGCCCCGGAAAATAAGGAAGCCCCATAAAAGTTTATTTTAAAAATGAGTTATTTTCATTTTGTGTGCTCCTTAGTTTATCTTACCCTGTATTGTTTTTTCTTTCTAACGGAAGATTAGCTTGATGAACTTCCGTCCTAACGATTTCAGCGAGGGTTCGCGAGAAGTCGAGATCCAAGCGACGCTTCGTATCTAATGCCTTGCACCGACTGACGATCTCCTCGATCCTTGGTAATCGCGAGAGGTCCTGGTCCCGTCGACTCGTATGTCCCTACTTATCAGTGGTTGCGCACGCAACCGTTCCTGTTTCTCGTAATCTTACGTGTGATCTATATTACTCTTTCGGCCGCTCTTAATATCTTTCTGAATATATTTTGCAAAATTATACTAAACCGTTTCACTTTGAAAAACTTGTTTGATGAGAAAATTATCAATCAAATAACATAAAAACAATGAACAGTGATTGATCGGCGGAGTATTTTCAAAAAAATTCATAAAAAAAGTTCAAAGTGACGTAATTCCTACAATTTCGAAATTTTCTCAAAAATATTTTACCACATTGCCTTACCTATCTAACACTTATATTTTCCCCAGTGTAAGGAAAATCCCTAATCTGTTCGACTTTTAACAGAAAATATAAATTTTCTATTACAATTATGAATCTTCTACAGAAAAATTGAATTTAAATTACTTCTACTTAAAACAAAGAAGTATAAAATATAATTATTTCATAATAATTAATTACTTTTGAATATATTAATTGTAGTTTCGATGCAGTTCCAGCTCTCCAGCAATTTAACGTATGAGGAGGAGTTCAAAGACCCTTGCCCTGCCATGTGGCCTGGTATGAATCGCTGCAATCGAAGGATGTTAGAACTAAAAAATGAAGATTGAATTTTAAAATAATACGTAGAATTCAAATTTAACATAGATCTACTAATTCTACAATTAACCGTGGTTAATGAAATAATGACACTCTACTTCAAATTAATATTTACCTCCAAAAAAAATTAGAATACATGTGTTAAATGTTTCATATTAATGATGCTACATGTTAACCTTACAAATAGATATTGAAAACAGGTACTGTTAAATCAATGTTCAACAGCGCAGTAAACACTGTACACTATTATGGAGGGTGACAATTTACTTTTTTTATAGATCACAGCATAACACGGTCTACGATTCCGTTACGCTAATTGGAGCCAATGAACGATTCACTTTAAATTTTCACGCTCATGGTTGACGCGCAAAAAATGAAGCAATTGACCATACACTATGGCTTATCTGCTCCTTCGTAGATGGTCGAAATGAGCGAAAACGATATGCTTGTATCGACCATTCCGAAAGGGATACATTGGTTATGCCTGTAAAAAGACTGTTTGGCTCTTTAAATTTCGACCCTGTAACTTTGACCATTCATTTTTCTCCGTGTGGTGACTTTTTGTTAATCCAAAAGGTCATGAAAATAAAATGCTTGGATTTTGGTGTACTATGGTATAAATAGCGGTAAATAGAATTTTACTTATCTTCAAAAATTGATTATCTAGTTCACAGATGGCAATGAGAGACACTGTCGCAAAACAAGTTTTTACGCATGTAATTCCGATCATTTTATTTCAATAAAAGAAAACTTAAAAGGATAAATTTTTCGAGTTTGTGAGTACTGTGAATAGCCGTACATAAAATTTTTAAATATTGACAAGAAAGCATTCAAAACTCTTGAAAATCCAAAATAACTGGTTAAAGAGGTCAATAGTTCTTGGTGTGTCGTAAACACGTTTGCTGCACGACAATCTTTACAAACATATGCTACAAACCTATTTCTTTGAAGAACATAACAGTGATTAGTCATCTGTGATAGTAGACACCTTACGGAATCGCTGTGTCAAAAACAGCTTCTCTGAAAACTTAAAAGATTATTACCAAAATATTCATTACGAACATTGTGCATCAAATTGTTCCTCATTTAATTAAGCTGAGTTTCCTTCATTCAAAAATATGTGGGTTGTCTATATCCTGTTCTTATCTTTGGCGTTAATCCTCAGTTGTATTGGTAAATATAATGATATAATATATCAATAATTTCTAAGAGAATTTTTGGATCCTCAAGCAAGTCTGACATGTACACTTAGGAGTGCCTCATATTTTAACGTGAACATATGGTACGTCTCCGGATGTGCAGAATACTCTAGTGGACCTTGTGAACGTAACGATTACGCAGCACGCCTGGTGGTAAAGTGACCACATAGTTTCGAGTTGCACCAGCGAGCCTACAGTTAGCCTGCCCAGAATAAGCCAGCATAAATACGGGAGTGGAAAAGTTTCGCGACGGCATTAAAGAGTTTTTGGCAGTGGCTGTCTCTCGCACACGTAGAGTCCCTGCACTTTATACAGCGACCGGAACCTGGTCATTCTCTTTAAACTTGCTTATTCTAAGATGGATTGCTGTAGTCTCGCCGGTATAACTGGAACCTTAGTGACAGTAGCGGTGACTGGATCCACTCAACAAAATTGTTCTTTTCATATGTATTCCTAATTTGACCTTTATTTGAATTGATTCATGTGTTAAAAAAAAGATTAAAACCGGTATTTGGAAACCTGGCGTACAATATTGCATGTCCACTTAACCCTATAGTTTGGGCTGAATGTCCTTCCATTAGTCGTACTATTTTCCAAGGAGATAAATTTTAGAGTTCGGAAGTGTAGCAGGTGTAGGGGTGGACATTTCGGAAAGGGGAGATTTGAAGGCCTTAGTGAACTTTTGCAGTAAGAAAAAAATTTGCTGTATATTAAAAAAAATTGATCAATCTGGTGCATTAGTTTTAAAAAATTTCATTTAAAAAAAACTGAATGTTTGAATCAATATTTAATGATAATTTTATGAAACTTTGTTCTTATGAACAGCATTAATTCTTTTTGCCAGAAAATTGATTTTAGTTGGTTGGTTTAGATGATAATTGGTATAGTTTTTTATGTTTTTTGAGTAAAGAACTCATGATCTAGGATGAAAGTTAAACTATTTGGTTAAAAAACTTTTTGTTCTTATTGAAGATTAATTATTTTAGTTGCAATTTCCATTTCTTTAACACTTCACAAATTTGGTTAAATTTTTTTTCTACCCTATTTTTTTTACTTGAATGTAGCTAATCTAGTTTTGCTATAAAAATTATTTTTTTTTAGTTAAGAATTTAATCATTTCGGGTTTTAAATTAAACAATCTGTTTCAACATTTCGTCTTTTATGGCGTGAAAACGAAATATTTTTGATAAGATTCAAAACATATTTTACACATTTACAACAATTTTACTATCTTGTAAAAAATGCATATATCTTTTTAGTTTTGGATTAAAAGTTAATTATTTTGACTAAAAAATGAAATAGTAAAATTGTTCATCAATAAATATTAAATATTTATCAGTTCTATTATGTACAGGAAGTGAATTTCCTAATCAGTGCCTTTCAAATCAGACTCAATTCTTAATTATGCGTGTCAGGATTTCCGTGAAAAACAAGTTTTTGATAGAAAAGCAGACATTAAAAGAACACATTCATTTTTACAAACTTCTATATATAGATTTTTAATTTTTGGGTCAAGATTATGAATTTTTAAAAAAAATCAGCTTCACATTAAGAATTGTCATTCTTGTTACCTTGGAAAAGCGTTCGTGTATACTACTTTATTTATGAAAGCAGATTGACATTTGAGCTTTTTAGGAAGTTTTACAATTGAAAAATATTTGTTTTGGAAAATTAAAAATCATTTACATGCTTTTATGCATGCATTATGCATTATGCTGAAACTTTATATATTTTTTTAAATTTATAAAAATTGACATGACTTATTCAATCAAATCAATAAGAATTTTCAAGTGTTAATATTTAATCTACTTACAGAAATAACATGTTAGTATATTGTACAAAATTTATAGTTTAATTTAAACATTAGTATACGAATTTGGTACATGAGAGTGGACTTTTGAAAAAAAAAAATATTTTTACACTAAAAAGATATATAGTTTAATTTTTAAGCGAAAAAGATTTATCAGTCATAAAAGAATAAAAATTTATTCACATTAAAATTTTTGGGGGATAAATAATTTTGAATGCAAAATAAGATTTTAAAATAAACATTTTTTTTTGAATTTGTTTATTCATTTGTTCTCACAGTTATATGAATATATAATTTTGCGAAGATTCTTTAAGAAAATTAAAAAAATTTAGAGATTTCGTGTGTCGAAAAAGTATGCTATATTTATTTTTCAGGATATTGAAGAATTTTGGGAAAAATTCGAATTAGCCTTAACGACATTTAGCACTTTTAGAGGTTTAGCAGATATATTTTTAAACTGGTTAGAACTATGTGTTTCAAAAAGTTTCAAAAATCTTTCCAATTTAAAAATATTGGTCCACACTTTTGCTAAAAGGCCATCTTTGGTTGAAAATTCAACTCTTCTGTTAAACATTCGTATGTTTGACTTAAAAATGCAACTATTTTCGTAGAAAATCTACTTATTGTTTATTTATTAACTTATTGTTTTTTTGGTTATCATAGTGTATATCCAAATCGTTTTGATCAGTTATAATGAGTTTTGTATACATCAGCATTATTTTTACAGAAGCAACACAAAGCCTAGGAAAAGAGACGATGCCACCTTCTTCTACAAAACCCTCGGGCTTGACTGATCAAAATGTAACAACCCTATTAACTAATTGGGAAGCAGGGATACAGACATTTGACGAGGATCTTGGACCTTATCTGCATATGCCTCCCTCTCCTCCAGCATATTATAACCCGCATCATCAACTTGCACCAGGACCACACTGTGAGTTAAAAATTCATGTATTTCGTTTAAAAATAAAACAAATTTTCGCAGAAAATTCTTTTCTTCGTTTGAAAATTAATTTTCAAGTGAAAATTAAACTATTCCATTTTCCCTTGCAAATGTATATTTTTAAATTTTAAATTAGACTGCTAAGATATTAAAATTGATTGATTGATTGATGATGTTGATTCATTTTATTTTAGTTATTGATTTTAGTGTAAATTGTTGGGCAAACAAATAAAATACATTCCTAAAAATCATATTGCAAATTCGGTTTCTTTTTGTTGTTAAAAATTTAACTATTTTGTAAAGGAATGTTTTTTCTTAAATAAATCCCACTCATTCTGACACGATTTTCAATTTATCAAGGCCGGATCATTTTTAATTTCATAATGCAATAGTGGCAAGACTATTTTTCGCCCTTATGTACATCACTGTCAGTGATTAAAATTTTAGCTAAAAATTCTTTTTTGGAAGATCTTCCTCTCAAGTCTTTCCATTTACGATTAAAGACTTACATTTTTGAGTTAAAAATTAAATATTTGTTTAAAAATTCAAATAGGTGGCCCTAAATTATTTATTTTATTTTATTATAATATTCATTTATACGTTTTTCTAAACATTATTGATATAAAATACAATTATAATATAATATTAGTTCACAATATTGAAAAATAATTATATTTTTACCATTTTGATCCCACAATAATATTTTGTATTGTATTTAAAATAATTTAAGTTTTGTTTTAAGAGATTATGTTCAAAGAGATTTTTATAATTTGAAAGGATGTAATGAAATTGTTGGAAAATTTTGAATTATTTCAAAAGACATTTCCAAGTCTCAGACATTTTAAAAATATAAAAAAATAATCTAAATCGTGAGAAGATTTCCAAAAATTTTTAATAAAATTTAGCTTTTTGATTATTTCGAGAAAAGTAGCTTTCCTAATATCTGCCAATCTCGAAAAATAACTTTGCTACCTATATTAAAATTAATTATATTAAAATAAATTATATCAATTTATTTATAAAAGAGATTGATTCGTTCACAGAAATTGTTTTCTGCTCTGACCACCACACTATGGGCTGTTTTTTGTTACAGACATGCAACATTCTTCTGCCCATCATTCTAGTCCCGGCCTGAATAACTATCCTGCCATGTATCCTTATCATGGCAAACGGCCTCATCCTGACATGTATCATACTTATGGCATGCAGCCTCGTCCTGACATGTATCATCCTTCTAATATGCCTTTTGCTCCTGCCATGTCTTCTAGTCATGCTACGTCTTCTACTCATACCCCGCCTTCGGTTGATGTAGCGCAAGCTCTTCATGTCAGGCCCCGCTCTTCTTCGGGCAGTCCCCCCCCTTTCACGGAACTATTTCATATGACAATTGAAGAACTTCTATATGAACGATTTTACCCTAAAGATAATCCGACTCGGGAACTTGGAATTCAATTATACGAGTTTTATATCGGTTCAGGAATTTATTTGAGACCTAGAAGTAATATTCTCGGAGAAGAGCTAACCGGAGTACATTTTTTAATGTCAACAATCGATGGTGACGCCTTTGCAATATTCGAAAAAAGAGACCATACTCATGTTAGTTTACGTGCATTATATAAAAAGGATGATAACCCACAAGGAGTACGAGCAAAAATAAACGTGTTCACCCGCATCGTTAGCGACATAGATGATCAAGACAAAAAGTTCACAGTCCATTCAATCACTACAAATTATATCAGGGAAACTGTGGACGTTCCTATTAAGCTAGCTCATCACGTCAGTTTCCCTTCTCCCAGTAGGCCCCCCTATTCGAAATTGTTTGGAGTAAAAATTGAAAAGCTTCCATATAATCGTTTCTATCCTGTCGGAAATTTGAGCCGAGAACTTTCATTTGAATTATACAATTTTCTTCCCAACTCAGGAATTTATGTGAAAAATGATAGTGGACGAAAATTCCCCATGCCGCCCCTAGGCAAATATGTGTTAATAGGAGAAAATGGTGATGCCTTTGCATTCGTCAAACTACTAAACAATAAGTACAATGTTTTGATTGCACTATATCAAGATAAACATTCTCCTGTTGTGGATGATCGAGCAAAAATAAACACAGTCACGCACCAAGTTAGCTCAATTGGTATAGAAGAACACAATGAAGTTCCACTAGTTAACAGTCTCAATTTCAACAATTTTTTTTATAGCGAGTCTGTGCGTTCGGCACGTAAGCCGCAAGCTAAAGTGGCTAGATCAGTTAGATCCAGAAAGTCTTGAATTTCCAAGTGATAAAATGATTAAATGAAAAATCAGTAAGTTTCGTTCAATATATATATATATAGAAATGTGACGCCTAATTGTTGTTTAGGAATATGTGGAAAGTGTGCCAATCTATTGGATTTCGAAGAGCACATAAATTCTGTGTAATGGAAAATTATGTAGAAAATATTAATTACAGCATCTGGCACTTAACTGACAGGTGCACTTTAAAAAAGGAGTGCATGAATGTACATGATTTCGTGCCGGGATCATCTGAGAGCTTTAAAAAACTGATACCACATCATTTTATCTCTAAGGAACAATCGAAATTCATAAAATATCTAAAAACCCATTTGAAACCAAATGAGGGTCTTTTGGAAATGGACTATTTGGAAAATTACGCATATGTCGTTCAGAATGCTGCGCAACAATTTCATTATAACAACGACCAATGTAGCATATTTGTTGCTGCCCTGTTCTACAAAGAAGACCAAGAATTAAAACACTGTAGCTTTGTATTACTCTCCCAATACACAAGTCATGACACAACGGCTGTATATTTATCACAAACATATTTAATACCCGCTATAAGAAAAAAATTTCCTAAATTAAAAAAGCTTTTTTATGTGATGGATGAAGCAAAGCAGCATTTAAAAAATCGATTCCAAATGGCTCACTTAGTGAACCACAAAGAAGATTTTTCCATTGAGGCAGAATGGCATAATTGAGCTACAGCTCATGGTAAGGCAACTCCAGACGGAATATCTGGATCATTAAAGCATCATGAAGGGCGAGCTAGCTTACAAGGGAGAGGAAAGGAAGCTATTCTAAATTCTATTGAATTTTTTAACTGGGCCAAAAACAAATTTCTCAGTATAACATTTTTCCACTATACTGAACAAGACCATAAGAAAACAGCTAGACAACTGTCAAAACGATTTGCTACAGCACCATCAGTAGATCACATATCTAAAGGTCATGCGTTTAAGGTCACCTTTGATAAAATGCTTACTGCATTTAGATACTCTAATGCATCTTAAATCCTATCAACAACAAAATATAGCTAAAAAAAGTGAATATGTTGCAACAAAAATATACAAAACAAAAAACATGCAAAAAATTATAAAAAAAGTTAAAAATAAATGAAAAAAGTTTTTAAAAAAATAACAACAAACAGTAAGAAAACCTTAAAAAAAGTAATGCGGGCTTTATATACATGATGACAGTCTCAATACTGTAAAATGCAGCGAGCTTTTATAATCTTGAATCGTTCTAACACTCCAAATTAAAAAATTTAGTTAAGTAAAATGATTTTTTAAATTTATTTTTTGTTGAAAGTTTATTCTTTTCAGTTATAAGGTTAGGTATTCTATTTTTACGTTACTAATCTTTAAATACTGATTAGGATTTCAAATTTTAGATATTATTAAGTTCAACTTATTCTTAATTTTTATATTATTTATGTAATTAAATTTTGGTTTTCAATAAAGTAAGATCATTATAACATAAAATTCCGAATTCAAAACTTTTCAATCCCAAATCTGAGCTCAGATTCGGCTGGGTATCGATACTATACATATCGGATCTAGATACTGTGCAACTGTGCACATTGCGTGTAGACATTGAATCACACATTCACCTGAACATTCATCTCAAAACGTGAAAGTCTACAAATTTTAGTGTGCACATTCAATTTACCACACCTAATTCTCCATGTGGAAAGTCTACACATAATATAGTAAGTCGACAAAGTCTGAACATTAAAGTCTACAAAGTTAAAGCTAACGGAGCTTTAACAGAAGACAATATACTATCAAATAATGACAGTTTTCGATGCTATGCGGGGTAAATATAAAGATCGAGCACGTAGCGTGAGGTGCTTGCATTCTCGAGCGCGAATTAAATAAAACTTTTGCGGGGCTAGTTGAAGTAGATTGGTTGCAGAACATGAATATTCTCAAGCATGTCTGCTTCAATATCCGAAAATGACATTTTAGGAGAACTATTAAAATCGATAAATGTTTCCAAAAATATCGGAGGCAACAAGAAAATTTGAACCTGCTTGTCAACGGTTGCCGCTGAAAACACCTATGCTTAGTACGGTGAGTAGAGATTTGTAACCTTGCGTGCGAGAGATGATTCAAATTTCCTTGACGCTCTCAAAATTTTTCAAATTAAACTAATCGGCTTCATGACACAGAAGAAAAATATAAGATTTACATTACATCGATTTGCTAAAACAAAAATGAACTTTATAGGATGAGCTTTAACCAAATATCAGTTAAACTTTCTTTTGTTTCTCCATGACAACACATGTGTTTTGAGAAACGCGCACTTCTCTGCAGAAAACTTTATCCATCTAAAAAATTGCCTGCAGCAAATTGTAGCACTACTGTATTCTGTGAAAACAATTTGAAATTTTATTTGTGGATTTGAAACTGGTCTCGCTGTACATTATTTGACTTGGGAAATTTCAATGAAAGTGGCGGATAACATAATGGCACCGCCAAATGTTCACCCCTAGAACTTTTAAATGAACAAACCCGCAGAAGTATTGGTGCGTGTTTTCATGCAGGCTAATCTATTTTTGCTATACAATTAATTTTTTTTAGTCAAAAATTCCAATATTTCGGATTTTTAATTCAAAAATCAATTTCAACAATTTGTTTCTGATGGCTTGAAAACTGAATATTTTTTATAAGATGTTTTTCTTCATTGATTGAAACACACTTCCTAACTCAAAATTTAACTATCTAGTTGAATACCTGAAGTTTTTTTCTGGTATTCAACAGATTTTAATAAAATTTAAAATACTTTTTGTTGGAAATATCAAGTATTATACTTTTTGTTAGAATTTAGTTTTTTATTAATGAATAACCTTTTTGAATAAGAAATTTAACTATTTTGAGAAAACATTAAATATCATTTCAGTTTTTGGTTAAAATTTAATTATTTCAACTGAAAATGTAATAGTCAAATTGTACATTAATAAATCTTAAATTTTCATCAAGTCTATTATACACAGGAATTATGCGTGTCATGATTTCCGTGACAAACAAGTTTTTTTTATAGAAAGACAGACAACAAAAGCGCGCAATCATTTTTTAAAAAGATTTTGAAAGAGATGCTTAACTTTTGGGTCAAAAATATGAATTTTTAAATTTAAACAGCTTTTTATTCAAAACTTTCATTGTATGAAAACAGACTGAAATTTGAAATTTTCACGAAGTTCTACAAAAAAAAAAAATCTTCTTGTAGAATTTTTGCATATTCCGGTTAAGAAGAAAAACATAAGAACAAATATTGTTTAATTTTTCATATGCTTCATTTATTATTTGTTTTGGAAAACTATACCGAAATAACACTAGGAAATTTTGGGGATCCAAGAACAAACTATACCGGAGATAAATTAGTCAGCTTATGCTTAGAAAAGGGTCAGTTTATTACAAATATTTGGTTTAGGCATAAAATGATCCACATGTACACCTGGTCTAAAGGAAATAGCCACAGTATAATTAACTTTGTTGTTGCGGATGAAAGACTAAACGAGATAGTCAAAGATACAAGGGTCATGAGAAGTTCTGAATGCAATAACGATCATTACTTCTGATCTCCAAAATTAACTTAGGTCGGAGATGGAGAAAAAACAGAACCAAGAAAGCAAAACAAACGCGAATCAAAATTGAGAAACTACAAAAACCAGATGTGCAAATAGATTTGTTAAATAAGATAATCGAAAGCATAGGGAAAAAACTTTAGAAGAGCTTATACGGAATAAAGATATAAAAGGCGCATGGACTATGTTCCGGGATAGCATTATTAGATATGCGATCAAAGTGTGTGGTACTGCGGTTATATGCAAAATGTATATTGATGCACGGTGGAATGATAAAATTGGGGCTGCCCAAAAAACAAAGAAAGAACCGTACAGGAAAACTTTGAATATAACAGGTCTTAGCGATAAGGAAATAAATAGACGTATAAATGATTACAGACGCAAAAAGAGGATGCTCAAGTGAAGTTAGAGAAATTAAAGATACAATTAGAGCAGAAGAAGAGGAGAAAAAACAAAACGACTTTGAAGGATGTAAGAAATTAATTCATAAAGCAATGAAGGGAATTAAAAGTACAGAATTTGTCAACATAAGAAATAGCAAAGGGGAAATGCAATATGAGGAAGGCGGGATTAGAGACGCTTTAAGAGAACGTTTTTGTGGACAATCCGGAAATAAAGGTAAAGGGAACCACAAAAGCGATGTAGGACACAATGCGTTAGAAAACTCAATTAAGAAAGACTGTGTCACAGAGGTTAGGGACATAATCAAGAACTTGAAAAACGGTAAGGCTTCCGGGGTAGACAGTTTTAACGCTGAAATGCTTAAACACGGTGGCCAGTAAATACCACATAGACTGTGCGAGCTAATAAATCTATGCATCGAAATAGAAGAAGACCCAGGTGATTGAAAAAAAGCGATTATCGTGCCAATATAAAAAAGAAAGGGAGATAAAAGCGACTGCAATAAATACAGAGGGTTCAGGTTTTTAAGTACCGTAAGTAAAATGTATTCAAAAATACTTATTCGTAGGGTAATGCAAATAACAGAAGAAAAGATTTGGAAAGTCCAAAATGGCTTTATGCCAGGAAGGCAAAAAAGTTTTCTGTGCATTTGTTGACCTAGAAAAAGCTTTCGACAAGGTAGACAGAAGTAAACTTTGGGAAGTACTGAAAGAGTACGGAGTAAATGGATGGCTCCTAAAAGCTATGAGAACAATATATATAGGTGACAAAGCGAGTGTAAGGGTAAATGGGAATTTGAGTGAGTGCTTCGGTATTATGCAGGGAGGTAGACAAGGATGCTTTATGTTTTAATGGCTATTTATATTATTTATGGACAAGTGTTTAAGAATGGCTCTTTTTAACGAAGAAGGTATGGATCTCGAAACAGTAAGGTTAAGTTTGTTAGCGTTCGCAGATGAGAATGTTGTTATTGCAGAGTCAATCGAAGACTTTCAAAGAATGTTGAATAAACTGAATACAAACATGAAGAGTAAGGGCCTGAAAATTAACGTAAATAAAACAAAAACTATGGTGTTTAAAGGAAACAGTGAGAAAGCAATATGCAACATAGTATTAAATAACGGGACGGGAAGGTAGATGAGGAATTAGCTAGACGCACAAACAAAGGTAAGAAGGTTATTGGTAGAGCAGGCCCCTTTATCAAAAGTAAAAATATATCAAATAAGGCTAAAATGGCAATACATAATTCTATATTTGTACCGACTGTACTATACGGCAGCGAGACATGGACCTATCAAGAAAAAGATAAGAGTATATTTAACGCGATTGAATTGTCAGTCTTGCACATAATAAGCGGGAAAACTCTAATGGACAAAGTCAGCAACAAGATAATCCTTAAGGAATGCGGTGCGGAAGAGACGCTAGTTGACACATGGGAAAAAATCGGTTCATATGGTTCACGCATCTTGAGAGAATTAAGGATGAACGACTATCGAAACAAGTATTTCAAGGTGAAGCTAAATGGCAGCGTGCCCAAAGACAGAACGCGGAAAGAACGGTTAGAATGCGTGAATGAAATCCTAGTTAGAAGGGACATAAGGAGCCATATAAAAAGGAGAGCCTGCATTAAAAAATGCATGGACGTTAAATAAGCTTGAGAAGTATGCCAGGACATGAAAGTAGACTGAATGACGCCTGAAATAAAAGACCTTGTGTACTAATGGACCCAAGTAAGGAACCTCACATGACGAGTTTGTGAGCCTGGGTCGGAGCAGCGTTGCGGTACGAACGTGTTATTTGAATAAATAACACGAGAATTATGGATCCATCTAAAAATTCTATAACCCCTTTCTCACACTACTCCCTTTTCCCATCGAGCTTAATTGTGTAATAATAAAAATAAGTAAACATTATGGAAAATGCGATTTTAAAAAATATTTTTGTAAAGTTTTTCTTAAAGTTATATTAATATTTATTGTTTGTTCCTAAATGTTTTGTTGAAAATTTGTCTTTATGGTTTAAAATTCCAAGTATTTTCATAGACAATTTCCTTTTTATTCCAAAGCCGTAGCCCAATGTTGAATCTTCAATGGATCCTCTACTCAGCAAAATGTAACTGCTTCTTTAAAAAATTGACTTTTTGGGTTGAAAATTAAACTATCTTCGTAGACATTGTTTTTAGTTACAATTTTCATTTAAGGTTAAAAATTCAACTAAATCTTTCTTTAGTAAAACTTTAAAATATTTTCTTTTTTGAAAATTATTATTTTTAATTAAACAAATCGAAATTTTAGTTACTTTATTTTTTTCGTGCCTTGCATAGATTTGTCTTGATGATCTTAACGGACTTTAAAAAATAAAAGCTTTTTTTATCTTGACTTTTTTGCATATCACGCGTTGTTTGGCTATAAATAGCCGTATATAGAATTTTTAAATCTTGAAAATAATAGTCTCAAGTATTTCCAAAAAAGCTGGTTTACCAACTCGTTCTATCTTTCTAGGCCTCAAAAAAGTGAGCCAAAGCAGAATCGAATCTGATAAATCTTTCGAAAGTTATCTTCCCTACAGAATACAGACTACACACTGCAGACTACAGAGAGACAGACACCTTCGTAAAAATCAGTCTTTCTGACTCAGCAGGTCTCAAAAGCCCTTTTCCAACATATCGTGGGGTTGGGTCATTGAGAAAAATGGTTTATCTTTTTGAGTACTGTGAATAACTATACCGAAAATTTTTGAGTCTTGAAAAAAATGGTCTAAACATGTTTTTAAATGCCCTCACTTTCTGAATTTTTATCAAAAATGGCTGGATAATCAGGCCCTTCAATCTACGATACTATCTATCAATCTACTATCCCTTTATCCACAAACTAAGTCCCAAATTTTGTGTAATTTTTAACCCCCCTCCCTGTATTTGACAAACTTTGATTTTATATGCCCCCCCTCCGAAAGTAATACCCTTTAGGTAAACCCCGAAGTTACGTTTATCATACTGTTTGCCTTGTGCTTTAATAGTTTTCATACAGAAATGTAATTTCATACCGAAAAATACGAATTTTCAACAAAATACAAGAACTCTCAACGCAAAAGTTGAATTTTTAACTAAACTACATTAATTTTGAACCAAAGGGATTAATTGTTAACTGTAATTTTGAATCTTTAACCCAAATATGCATTTTCTAAAAAGTAATTTAACTTGAAAGCCTAGTTGTTAAATTTTAAACCAAAAGGATGAGTTTACTGTCGTAAAAGACAAATTTTTAACAAAATTCATGAATTATCAACCAAACAACTCAATTTTCAAAGAAAAAGATTAATTTAATACCATAAAAGATTACTTTTAAAAAAAATCAATAATTCTCAACTAAATTGTTGAATTTTCAATTGAACAATCTGCCTGCTTCGCAGGAACATTCTCATCGCGCGCTAAGCGCGCGGCTCGCTTCACGCACAAGTTTCTCAGAGCTCAAAGCTCCGTAGGATTCGAGGTACAGATTCTCATCGTTACAGTCGCGCTGCGCGCTTGATTTTTGAAGGACATTTATAAACAGATTTTGTTCATTCTTTTTTTTTCGTAACTTTGGTTCTTTTCCACCAATTTTTTATTTATATTTTTTATTTTAAATGTTATTTTTCACGAATAAAACAAAAAGTAAGCGTCTTACCAAGCATTGATTCTTAAAGTTTTTTAGATCTTTCTGACATCACAATTTTCGATAATTTATCTTCTTTCGTATCCTGCATAGTTTGGCCACCAAATGGAGTTTTTCATTTTTCATTATTTTTTGCTCAAATAAAACTTTAATTCTTGATGTTTGTACTTCTAATGATGTTTTTCTCTGCTAAAGCGAAAACGACGCATCCTATCAAAAGTTATAAATAAAAAATTTGTGGATCTTTTTCAAGTGCATACTTTTTTTTATTCATCTTTTACAGTAATACAATAGGACCGCAAAATGAGAATCACGAATCCGTAGCCACTATATATAGATATAGTATCTGTGGACTATGGGGGAAATAATAGTGTTATAAAGGTAAGACATTGTGGTAAAATATTTTTGAGAAAATTTTAAAATTGTAGGAATTAAGTCGCTTTGTACTTTTTTCATGAATTTTTTTGAAAATACTCCAACTCAGAATTTTTTAAACAGATTTTTATCAAATTTATACGTGTTATGTAAAATGTAGTACCTTTTTTCTATACAAATAAAGAAAAAAAAGTCAAAATTTCAAATAAAAAAATGTCAAAAAAGTTTGATTTTGATTTTTTTGTTTTGAGCTCGTATTTTTTTAGAAAATTTTCTCATTTAAATTATTTCTTATAATTTACCTTTAATTTGAAACAAAACTTCTAGCCTTTTCTGGTTGTCGAGTTATGCACTTTTAAGCGTTCAACCTTGTTTTTAAATATTTAAAGCAAATTTTAAACTGATATTAAAATTTACAAGCAAATTAAATAAATTTCAAACAAGAAAGATGAATTTTCAGTTAAAAAATTAATTTTTAACAAAAAAAAAATCATTTTCAACCAAAAAGATAAGTTTTGAAAAACAAAAAATTTCTGATGCATAAATTAATTTTTACCTAAAGTGATGAATTAAAACAATTAATTTTCGATAAAAAACTATTTTCCAACATAACAGATGAATTTTCAACAAAAAAATTTTTTTATAACTTAGTAAGATTAATTTTATGCTAAAAAAGATTAATTTTTAACAAAATATATGTTAAAAATGTTTTTTATTTTGTGAAAAATTACCGTTTTACTGAAAATTTAACTATTCCATTTTTGATTAAACATTCATTACTTAGATTGACTATTCATAATTTTAGTTAGGAATTAGTTTCATTGAGCTGTTCAAATTTTTGGCAAAAATTTATATTTTTTAGGGAAATTCAATCTTCTTGGTTGAAAAAGCATCTTTTTGGTTTTAATTTTATTTCATTTGGTTAAAAATTATAAGGTTGAAAACCCTTTTGAAAATTGGCTAATAATACATTTGTTTTGTTAAAATAATAATTTTTTTTGTAGATAACTAATCTCTCTGGCAATGAAGTGAACAAAACAAATGACTATGTTCGGTATGTGCATCTTGACCCGACCGGTGCACGGGAGAGTGGGTTGCACTACAGGCTACAAGCTTTTTTGACATTTTTTTATTTGAAATTTTGACTTTTTTTTATTTTTACAGAAACAAGGGTGCTACATTTTACATAACACCTATAAATTTTATAAAAATCGGTTGAAAAATTTCTGAGGTGGAGTATTTTCGAAAAAATGCATCAAAAAAGTTCAAAGTGACGTAATTCCTACAATTTTGAAATTTTCTCAAAAATATTTTACCACATTGTCTTACCTATCTAACACTAATATTTCCCTCAGTGCAAGGGAAATCCCTAATCTGTTCGACTTTTAACAGAAAATAGAAATTTTCTATTACAATTATGAATCTTCTACAGAAAAAAATGAATTTAAATTAGTTCTATGAAAAACAAAGAAGTATAAAAAATAATTATTTCATAATAATTAATTACCCTTGAATATATTAATTGTAGTTTCGCTTCAGTTCTAGCTCTTCATCAATTTCACGTACGAGGAGGATTTCAACGACCCTTGCCCTGCCATGTGGTCTGGTATAAATCGCTGCAATCGAATGATGTTAGAATTGAAAAATAAAGATTGATCTTTAAAATAATGTGTACTTCAAATTAATATTTACCTTCAAAAAGAAATTAGAATAAATGTGTTAAATGTTTCATATTAATTATGATATATGTTAATCTTGCAAATAAATATTGAAAACAGGTAATGTTAAATCAATGTTCAACAGCGCAGTAAACACTATACACTATTATGGAGGGTGACAATTTTCTTCTTCTTCAGATCACAGTACAACACGGTCTATGATTCCGTTACGCTAATTGGAGCCAATTAACGATATGCTTGTATTAACCATTCCTAAAGGGATACATGGGTTATCCCTAATAGTGAGTCTGATGTGGTTACAAAAGTCGGATAAGCCATAAAATAATATTATCTGCTAGTAGAGGGAAACTCGATGATTATGCTCCTGTTTTCAGGAGGGAAAACGGCTGATTATGCTCCTATTTTTTGATTATGCTCCTCTTTTTTTCATAGTTATGTCATCCTCTCCTTCTTTCACAGCGAGAGGGAGAGAGAGAGAAGCATATGTGTCGCCATCTATTGTATTTTTACACGCGGCGCCGTCGCCATGTTATAGAAGGAGAGAGAATGTCTCACTCTCTTTGTACAACATGGCGTCACATATTTCTAACGTCATCTCGGCGAGTTTTGATTAGTCTTGTCTCGTTTCCCTCTACTAGCAGATAAAATAGTATATGCACCGAACGGGAAAACAGGTGATTGCACCTCGTATGAATTGAGCACCTCGGCTTCGCTTTGATGCTCAACTCATACTCGGCGCATAATCGCCTGGTTTCCCGCTCGGTGCATAATGTACTAGTCTTTTTGACAATGTGAAAAAAAAATTAGGACCGTTCGATCCTGTAGAAAGACTGATTAGCTCTCTAAATTTCGACCCTGTAACTTTGACTACCCATTGTTCTCCATGTGGTGATTTTTTGTTAATCCAAAAGGTCATCAAAATAAATTGTTTGAATTTTACATATCTTAAAAAAGTGATTATCTAGTTCACAGACGACGACAGACACTGTCGCCAAACAAGTTTTTTCGCATTTATGTGGTCTCAAAACATTTCTCATATCGTGTGTTTTTCACCTTAAATGTTCATTTTCGTTTGCTTTTTTGAATTTTGAAAATGATGTAACTCTGATCATTTCATTTTAATTAAAAAAAACTTAAAAGGATATATTTTTCGAGTTTGTGAGTACTGTGAATAGACGTACATATAATATTTAAATCTCGACAAAAGCTTTCAAAAATCTTGAAAATCCAAAATAACTAGTTAATGAGGCCAATCGTTCTTGGTGTGTAGTAAGCATGTTCGCTACACCACAATCTTCACAAACATACGAACAAACATATGCTACAAACCTATTTCTTTGAAGCACCTAAGAGTGATTAGTCATCTGTGATAGTAGACACTTTACGAAATTGCTGTGTCAAAAACAGCTTCTCTGAAAACTTAAAACATTATTACCAAAATATTCATTACGAACATTGTGCATCAAATCGTTCCTTATTGAATTAAGCTGAGTTTCCTTCATTCGAAAACATGAGGGTTGTCTATATCCTGTTCTTATCTTCGGCGTTAATCCTCAGTTGTATTGGTAAATATAATGATATAATATATCTATAATTTCTAAGAGAATTTTTGGATCCTCAAGCAAGGCTGACATATACACTTAGGAGTGCCTCATATTTTAACGTGAACATATGGTACGTTCCCGGACGTGCAGAATACCCTAGTGGACCTTGTGAACGTAACGATTACGCAGCACGCCTGGTGGTGAAGTGACCACATAGTTTCAAGTTGCACCAGCCTAAAGTTAGCCTGTCCAGAATAAGCCAGCATAAATAAGAGAGTGGAACATTTTCGCGACGGCGTTAAAGCGTTTTCGGCAGTGGCTCTCTCTCGCACACGTGGAGTCCCTCCACTTTATGCAGCGACCGGAACCTGGTCACTCTCTTTCAACTAGCTTATTCTAAGATGGATTACTGTAGTCTCGCCGGTATAACTGGGATCATAGTGACCGTAGCGGTGACTGGATCCACTAAACAAAATTTTTATTTTCACATTTATTCCTAATTAGACGTTTATTTGAATTGATTCATGTGTTAAAAAAAAAAAGATTAAAACTGGTATTTGGAAACCTGGAGTAAAATATTGCATGTCTAGTTAACCCAATAGTTTTTGCTGGGTGTCCTTCCGATAGTCGTACTATTTTCCAAGGAGAGAAATTTTAGAGTTCGGAGGTGTAGGAGGTGTAGGGTTGGACAATTTCGGAAAGGGGAGTTTTGAAGGTCTTATTTAACTTTTGTAGTGAGAATAAAAAATTTGGTTGTGTATTAAAAAAAAAATTTATCAATCTGGTGCATTAGTTTTAAAAAATTTCATTTAAAGAAATTGAATATTTGAATCAATATTTAACTGCAATTTTATGGCACTTTGTTCTTATATAAATTTAATCTCTTGGTATGAAAATTTATTTGTTTGGCTAAAAATTCAACGATTCTTTTTGTTCTTAATAAAAATTAATCACTTTAGTTGAAATTTCCCTTTTTTTTAACATTTCACAAATTTGGTTCAATTTTTTTTCTACCCTACTTTTTTACTCGAATGTAGCTAATATAGTTTTGCTATGCAAATTATTTTTTTTAGTTAAAAATTTAATTATTTCGGGTTATACATTAAAAAATCTGTTTCAACATTTCGTCTTTTATGGCTTGAAAATGAAATATTCTTGATATGATTCAAAACATATTTTATTGAAAATTAAAATACTTTTTTGTGGAAATATCGGCTATTATACTTTTTGCTAAAAATTCATTTTTTATTGATTATTCATAATTTTGGTTAACAATTTAACTATCTCGTAGAAAAGTGATATATCTTTTTAGTTTTTGATTAAAAGTTAATCATTTTAACTGAAAAATGAAATAGTAAAATTATTCATCAATAAATATTAAATATTCATCAGTTCTATTATGTACAGGAAGTGAATTTCCTAATCAGTGCCTTTCAAATGAGGCTCAATTCTTAATTATGCGTGTCATGATTTGCCTGACAAACAATTTTTTGATAGAAAACCAGAGCGCAAAAGAGCGCAATCATTTTTACAAACTTCTCGAAATAGAATTTTAATTTTTAAGTAAAGATTATCAGTTTTTAAAAATAATCAGCTTCACATTAAAAATTGTCATTCTTGTTACCTTGGAAAAGCGTTCGTGTATACTAGTTTATTTATAAAAGCAGACTGATATTTCACCTTTTTAAGAAGTTTTACACTTGAAAAATGTTTGTTTTGGAAAATTAAAAATCATTTACCCATTAAACTTAATTCTCTACAGGCTGTATAACAAATTATTACCAAAAGATTTTATGCTGAAACTTTCTATTTTTTTTAATTTATAAAAATTGACATGAGTTATTTCATCAAATGAATGAGAATTTTCAAGTGTTAATATTTAATCTACTTACCTAAATAACATGTTAGTATATTTTACAAAGTTTATAGTTTAATTTAAATATTGAAAATGTAGTTTTTAGTTTTTACCGAGTCTATAAAAAACGTATTATTCATAACTAATAACAACGAAAATTATTTCTTATAAGTTGCATTTCTAACCAGAGGATACGAATTTAAAACATGAGAGTGGACTTTTGATTTTCTTTGTTTGAAAATTCAACTCTTCTGTTAAACGTTCTTCGGCCTTCTGTTAAACGTTCGTCGGCTTGACTTAAAAATGCAACTATTTTCGTAGAAAATCTACTTATTGTTTAACACTCAAAGTTTAGAATTAAAATGTCACTTAAACATTTTCTAAATTAATCCAACTGTTTGTTTTAAAGTTTTTTTGGTTTTTATAGTACACGATATTGTATAAATGAGTAATTCTGTAATAATAATTATCCAAATATTTAGAAAATGAGGATCGTCGATCAACATCCAAATCGTTTTGATCAGTAATGACAAGTTTTGCATACATCAGCATTATGTTTACAGAATCAACACAAAGGCAAGGACAAGACCCGATACCACCTTCTTCTACAAATCCCTTGGGTTCGTTTGATCAAAATTTGACAAGCCTAATAAATAATTGGGAAGTAGGGGCACATACATTTGGCGAGGATCTTGGACCTTATGTGCATATGCCTCCGTCTTCTCCAACATATTATAACCCGCATCATCAAGTTGCACCAGGACCACACTGTGAGTTGAAAATTCATGTATTTCGTTAAAAAATAAAACAAATTTTCGCAGAAAATTCTTTTCTTCGTTTGAAAATTAATTTTCAACTGAAAATTAAACTATTCCATTTTCCGATGCAAATTTATATTTTTAAATTAAAAGTGAAACTGCTAAGATATTGAAATTGATTGATTGATTGCTGGTATTGATTGATTTTATTTTAGTTATTGATTTTAGTTGAAAATTTTTGGGCTAACAAATAAAATACATTCCTAAAAATTATTTTTCTTATTACATATTAATGTTTAAAGTTTTATATTTAACTGTATCCTCCTTGGTGAAAATTCGTATTTCTAAGTTGAAATTAAATTATTTATTTTTGTAAGAAAATTTAGATTCTTGCTTGAAATTGCATCTTTTTGATTGAAAATTAAAATATTTGCGTGAAATATTAAAAATTATATCGCAAATTCTGTTTCTTTTTGTTGTTAAAAATTTAACTATTTTGTAAAGGATTTTTTTTTCTTAAATAAAGCCCACTCATTCTGACACCATTTTCTGTCGCTAGCTTGTTCAGTGCCGATTTCTAAACCTACATTAATTATCAATTTATCAAGGTCCGAACATTTATAGTTTCATAATGCAAAAGTGGCAAGACTTTTTTTTGCCTGTATATATGTCACTGTCAGTGATTAAAATTTCAGCTAAAAATTCATTTTTTGAAAATTCATATTTTTGTTCAGAAAAGTTATTTTTTTCAAAATAATTTTTCTACATGAAAATTTAGCGGTTTATTTTTCGATTAGAGTCTTACATTTTTTAGTTGAAAATTAAATATTTTTTTAAAAATTCAAATATTTGTCCTAAATTATTTATTTTATTTAATT
>JAAAKG020131934.1:0-14661 GCA_010014905.2 Druon quercuslanigerum | reverse complement strand
GTGGGAAAACAGTAGCGCACCCTAAGCACGATCCAACTTGCGAGCCGCCCGCACCGCGTCCGATGAGAATGAGTCCGTGCAATTTAACAATTTACCCACTTAAAGTTAGAAAAATTACTTCATACCTCACAGTTTGTTCCAAATTCTTCTAAATATGAAATATGAAAATATGAACCCCTTCGAATTTCGTTGCTACACCATTTTATTTTATTACTATAAGCCGATACTCGCTAGATGAGAAATTTTGGGGCGTAGTATTTATATCACCATAATACACGTATCCTTTCCCAAAGGACCTTGTCCGTAATAAAGTAATAAAACAGCCACAAGAAAGAGCAATTTCACTCTCAAGCTGAGGATCAATGACAACCCGTGGGCTTCTTTTGATTTTGTAAAAAAGCGACCTTCTGTGTGCGTACATACCTTATCTATTTCATCCTTTTCAGAATCCTTCTCAGCAAGAAGTTCCTCATTGCTTTCGCAATCGTAAAATCTCTCATCCTCTTCGTCCACAAAAGTATCAGAATCATCTAATGTAGAATTTTGATCATGTTCCATGTCACACTGAAGTAATTGTACCTCATTCGTATCCATATGTATTGAATGTGGGTCCCCATAATCGTTTATGTCCTACAGGAATTGATGAATTACCATTTATTCATAGTGTGAATTATAGATGCATGCATAAATCACGCCGGCTGAAAGTGGGATAAAATTAAAAAAAGTGGGCTCAAAGCATGTTGCAGAATTGAATTCATTACTGAATTTGGATTTTTTTAAATAAAAAGTTAGCGTTAAATTCTGAAGGGAACTATGAAAGGCAATTTGTAATTTCTTATACCTCTAATCTTTTAAATTTATACAACGTGAAAAAAGAATGTCAATTTTTACGATTACATTTTGTATTTTATTGAGAAAATGTTTCCTTTCCTTAATGTCGCGTGGCTTGCATTAAATGCACAAGGGTTGCATGAGAAAAAAAATTCTGACTTGTGAAGTTAATTCATAAACACAAACGATTTTAACAAATACTCTTGCAGTAATGTTGAAGAAAGGAAGTTTGATAACCGATATTTGACCACATGAATTTTTCTAAAATCATCATAAGGTTCCTAATTCAAAAAATTGGCATGGAGAAAAACGTATTTTTCTGCTGAAAAATTCCTGATCAATGCATTTGTTAATTGAATTTGTTTATAATAATATTAATAATAATTTCAGGAAGACATTTCTTCATCATCATATTGCTTTAAATAAGGTGACTTTATAAAGCTTAGGCAATTTAAACAATTTTCCTGTTACCGATGAGCACCGGGAACGTTAAATAGAAAAAATGGCAATTTTTTTGTTTATTTACAAAAAAACTAAAAGCCTGATTTAAAAATCAGACTTGACAACTCTCTTAGGAATATTGTCAGCTTTTTTTCAAACAAAAAAAGAAACCTAAAAAAACATTTAAATCGGTATACAGGTTCAGCAGGAATCATGTTTTGAACCAAAAAATGTACTTTTTCCCTACTGTGCGCCGTGATGATGCGTGAGCGGAGCTGAGGAGGATGTGCGGTGTGCACTCAAGAGACAAAACGGTTTCGAGACTCTGAATTTAATTTCAAGGTCAGTCCCAAAACCGACACTATATCCAGATTTGACTGTATTTCACATATTCACTAAATCCCAATCGATTCTGTTTTCGGGTCAATCATTTTAATAAGGATCACCGACATGCAAACGAAACGACCGTGACTTTTGTAATGCTTTCAAGGAAATATTGTGGCTGAATTAGCAAAATCTTTTACTTGATTCTAATCAAATGCTCTCTTAAATTATTTGTTAGATCCAACTAAAAAATCTTGTTGAATAATTGAAATATTTTCGATAAAAACGATTATGTTAAATGAAGACAATTTTTGTTTATGTTTACAGCAAGAACAACACGCTTTATCGTGCTCTTAATTTAGATTTAAAGATTAGAATGTACTGATTTTTTCAATTTTCTCGGAAGCTGAATATTTTTTGATTCGTTCATTAAAATAATACTAGGACGCGAAATTTTCTAATCTTGCAAATGATTCTACTTACGACGTCGTAAATTCAGTTTCTACACAGACACACGTCTTTCAAATGTAGTTTGAATTTTCAAACGGTGAAACGAAATGTACCCGAACTTTCTGTCGTTAGTGTATGACTTACATACATTTTTAAACTTTGAACGTAAATCCATTGAAAAAAATGTAAATTGTGTTGCAGTTTAATATACGAAGAGACGGTCGCGGATGTGTACTGTGCAGTTCCCAGAGGACAGCGGAACCTAAGCATTATATTAATTGAACAAACCTTACCAATTTGACGGCAAGAGGGTTGGCATATCGTTTCGTGGAAATAAAAGTAGAAAATTCGTATTTAATTCCGAAATAAACAATATATAAAGAAAATTTAATCCATTACTTTATTAATGCTATGTTGCTTAAAAGCAATATTCCTTTGTTTTATAACTTCAATGTAATGAAAATATGATAAAAATGAAGAAGAAAAAAAAACAACACGACGTGCTAAAAACTGCAGAGGTTTTAAATTTGAATTTAATTGTAGGAGAGGAGCTGTCGAGTTTCTCTAGATGTTGAGTTTCACTGTGCGATATACGGTTAATTTTTTTCGAGGAAGAAGGTGAAATAGGTGGCATTACGAGACCCGGGTACTGCTTTGGATTGTGTTCATCATTAAAATATACAATACATTAAGTACTCAGGAATTGTACATGCTACCAAATCGACATATCACATTTTTGTCTCCCTTAAGAAATAAGGTAAGCTTCAAGTAATATGTATATTTCGTAAATGAAGCATCGTATTGATTTCCGAAAAACGCAAAAACTTTTCTCGGTTACTATTCTATGTTTCCAAATATTATACTGGTAGTTACAGCCAGGGTGTTAAAATAATTTTTTTTTTAATTTCTAAAATTTTAAATTCGGCTGGTAGTTTGTGAGCAAAGTAGACAGAAGCACTTCATTGAATTACTGTTTCCAGAATTGTATACATTTTCATGTTACGGAATTTTTATTCATTATATCTTTCGATAGAATCAGAGTTTATAAAGTAAGAATGATAAAAGACAACTTTTATGCCTAAAGAACCTCCAGTTTTTTTTATATAAAAGACATTCCTTCATTCAGGTGATTATAACAGATTTCTAACAATCCTTTTTTATGTAATAGTGACCGAGAACTTCGCACACTTCAATAAACGCTTAATTGTATTACTTTCTTACTGCATCATGTCCAACTACATTTATCAACCCAGCATTACCGAAAGTTAAGCGCCCATCAATTGTAAAATGAGATTTTTTATTTTGAAATTGATTCGTATTGATGAGTTAGTAAGCGCACACGGACGCAGCTGTCGCAGCCTCTACTGGGCCAATGACATAATTCTAATCTTGTCAGACCCAGCATGTAGCTTAATAATACTGTGGATTCCGTCGCTGGTAAATTATTGTTGTACTATAATGCATGCGACAGTTTTTGGCAATTTTGTTTCTCTAAACTTAAATAATATTCATTGCATGGTCAATTAAATTATATTTAAAAATTGAGAAAAAATTAAATGAATATTTTCTTGTATGCAAATTGCATCAGCTTTTTGAAGGATTCTTTAAAAATAAATTAATCAAGCATCCAGAGTCACAAGTTAAGTAGGAGTGGATATAAGCAAGTGTGTGTAAATTGGAGTACAAGATTTTACCCATCTATACACACATGCATACATGCCCACGCCACATTTAAGTAAAAGTCTGTAATATAAATTCGATCACCGCTAGCTGGCCACCTGCACTGCCATCTATATCATCCATTGGACACTAAGGAAATGCTGACTGCGATACCATTTCTACTTGACGGCGGCGGTAAACCCTGTCATTCGTTGGTGGACACAGGATCAACGAACACCTTCATGGGAGCGAATGGGCTAGAAATCATCAAAGCGGGTAATAATAGAATCAGCCTGAGCAGCAAGGGAGCGGTCATGATGTCAAATGGTACCTTAGAGTCCCTCATGGATGCAGCTTCAATCCCCATCAGTTTGAGAGGTATAACCCGCAAGGTAGCCGTTAGAACAATACTAGACCTTGCTGATCTGTGCGTGTTAGGCATGGACTTTAAGCAGGAATTTGGGCCTATATTCCACGCGAGAGATAGATAAATTTGGATGGCTGACGAGGTATTCATAAAGGTTTCTTTCAGGGTAGTGGACGAGGGCAAGCCCGAGAGTTGTAAAGGAATTGCCACCTTGTCAGAAGAGGAACGTAAAGAAATCAATTCATTTTTAAAAAGAGTGCTTCCTTCTCTAGATGAGAAATTACCCGCAGCCAACTTCACTCAGGGAAGTTCTCTAATCAGGAAAAGGAATTATCGCATGTCACCAAAGGTTCATGAGGCGTTACTCTCAGAAGCCCAGAAGCTGATCGATAATGAGATCATCGAGCCTTCATCAAGTGAATGGTGTAGTTCAGTCGTGCTGGCTCGTAAATCAGATGGAGGATATCGTATGTACATTGTCTTTAGGAATGTCAATGAAGTCAGTAAGAAAGAGGCATATCCGTTACCCTTCATGACTGAGATCTTGGACAAATTGAGCTCAGCTCGATATATTTCGACGCTGGATTTAAACAAGGAGTATCATCAAATTCCCTTGACTCAGGAGAGTAAGGAAAATATTGACTTTGTAATACCTGGTAAGGGTCTTTACCAATATCAGCGGATGCTATTCGGACTTACGGGAGCACCTGCGATATTGCAAAGATTAATGGAAAAAGTGATAATGCCAGAAATGAGGCCGCAAGTGTTTGCGTATCTGGACGACATAATAGTCGTAACCAATATATGGGATTTGTAGTGAATCAGACAGGTCTCAACGTCGACTAGGATAAGTTACGGCCAATATTGGAATACTCACGACCGACTAGATTGCGACAAGCCCGCCGATTCATAGGAGTAACATCTTGGTATAGACGTTTCATTAAAGACTATGCCAGAATTTGCGAGCCCTTAACCTGCCTAACTAAGAGAAATCAGGCTTTCATTTGGGGCCACGATCAAATGGAGGCGTTCCAGACACTCACAATGGCATTAATCTCATCACCAATTCTGTCGTATCCCGACTTCAGCGTCCCTTTTTCAATTCAGACTGACGCTGGCAATACTGGTCTGGGTGAAGTATTTACTCAACAGCAGGGTCGTTACCGATCATAGTAGCCTCAGATGGCTCTGCAATCTTCGGAACCCAACTGGTAGTTTGGCATCATGTTTCGAATGCGCTTTCGCGGTTCTATGAGGAAGAGGAAGACCTTTAATTAGCCATTATGGAGCCGGAGTAAGATGAATGGTATGAAAGACGTCGTCAGGCGGTTATAGATACGCCAACTAAGTATAGAAGTTAGAAAGTGTTCGAAGGTCGGTTATATCGATATCAAAATAATCCCTTGCTAGAAGACATCCTGGTGGACTTGAACACCTGGAAACTGGTCGTACCACTAGACCAGATCAATGACGTATTGAGGGAGGTGCATGAAAACCCTGAATCCGACCACATGGGCATTGAGAAGACTTTCTATAGGGCAAAGTTGCGCTACTATTGGCCGGGAATGTTAAAAGACATCAGTACCTTCATCAACAGGTGTGAAACCTGTCAGCTAATCAAATCGGACCAATCAGACCCGAAAGGTCTTATGAGGCATCGCTTAATTTAAGAACCTTTGGCTGTTTTTCCCACAAACGTCATGGGCCCATTTCCGAAAAGTAAAAAAGGTAACGAATGTCTGGTACTATACCTGGACCTTTTTACAAAATGCATGGAGGTGGCCCCTCAAAAAAAAGCGAATGCAGCCAGCATTAGGGAGACCTTTGGGGATCTAATTATCAGCCCTTGGGAAACGCCGGAAATACTTCATTCTGATCGGGGCACAGAATACGCTAATAAGATATTGGACGATATGGCTAGGGAGTATTCGAAATGTACTCAAGCATTTTTAAAAATAGGACGGGAGCCCCTGTCTAGGAACCTGCTTCGACGCACCGTTAGGGGGGGAGGCATAGTTTCTCCCACCTGATGCCAAAGGTTGGGCAACTAGAATGTCAAGGCTCACCCATTTGAGAGACATAATCACTAAGCATCAGGATCAGGCATTTTTTCGACAGTCAAAATATTATAAGCGAGATCGCAGAGATGTCACGTTAAAATTAGGAGACCTGGTGTAGAAGCTGGCACATTTCTACTCGAGAAGGAGTGAAAATGTTTCAAGCAAGTTGGTGAAACCTTTATAAGAGCCTTTCGTGTTCGTGATGGTTTGCTCACCCGGAGTCTATGAATTAGCGTCGCAAGAAGGCGGTTTAAAAGCAAAATTTCACGTTTCCATGTTGTTCAGATACGTGGATCCTGATCAATCAGATGATGAGGAACTAACGCCTGAGCAGGCGGCAGCTTCAGATCGAGAGCCCCTCGAGATTCAAGAACTCAGATGGGGAAGAAGAGCTGGCCGCAGGGAAAGAATCCCGTTTATGATACGTTAGGATTCAATGCTGGGGTACCCGGTAGTTAAGTATTATATTAGGAGTAATAAGAATAAAGAATTTTAAGCCTAGTTAGAATAAGAAATTTTTTAATTTCAGATTTTCCTTAAGAAAGGATATAGGGAGGAACTGGTCTACCCATACGGCCCCTCGACCGTAATCCAGATGGGCAGGGGCTGGGTTATTCTCAAGCGTCTGAGGGAGAGCATGCATCAGCTGGAGCCTCGCAATGAGGACCAGAAAAGGAGTACCTGGTGACTATATACGCGGAGTCTAGCATTCAAATAAACGAACTATAGGCATGGGGCGTTGTTGACCCGGTGGGAGAACCTTTGGGAGAGGAGGAGTCAGGCTCAAGTGATGACTCGGACGGGGAGCCACCATCAAGGCTCCACCCCTATCAGTGTGGGCATCGAAGCCCGGCCCAAGAACCGCAAAAAGGCGCTATCCAAGCTAGCCAGGGTATTGGCGGCATAACAGAAAGCACCAGCCGTGCAAGGAGTACCAACGACCCCAGCCTCCTCAGCGAGAGATTCTTCTGATGGTCAGGATTTAGAAGAGGTTGAAGGAGGACCCCCATTTTAGGACGGAATGCTCCCCGCTCTATTGGGGTAAGACTCTCAATAAGCCCTGCGTTAAGCGCGGGTCTGCGGAACATAAGTTCAACTTCTGCCCAATGCTTCACCCCCACTAAGTCGGTCGGGTGATCCTCGGTGGGCGTAGAGCCCTGAGCTCGATGATCTCGGCTGACTAGAGATTTTAATGGTGGTCATTCGTTTGGTGGTCATTCAGACAAGGGTTAAAGCTGTCAGTAATCTGCAATTAGGTGTTTTAAAGTAATATGAACTTATGGGACACTTGAATACTTAGATTAAAGCATGAATGATTGAATTATGAATACCATTAGTAAACCACCAGTCTGGGTCTCGGCGTCAGTGCTTAAAGGCGGAATGGGGGGCACATGCACGGACCGGTGATGTCTCGTCTAAGGGGTGGGCAGTTTTGACGTGGTATAATGTACCACGTCCAAATTGAATTTATAATTACGCCCAATGAACTTTATTGGTTCTTAGGTACAGATTCTTAGGTACTGTCAAGCCACAGAATCCTCAGTAAGGACGGCCTGTTGCCGTGAATAAATCCTGTTGAGGTCTAGCAATTGTTAATCGATCGATCCGATCCGTTACCAGACTGGGGTTTATAATAAAATAGATAAAAATCCATTTACTAATGCCTGCGAACTTTTTATTTGTGTTGCTCACTAGGCATTTTTGGGGCTGGCGGGCCCTAACATCACACTACGTCACCCACACACACACTCAACATCAAAAGATTCACGACTAGGTCGTGACTAGTCGTGAATCATTAAACCACACACGACATCTCCAATTTACCGTGACAGGAAGGAAAACACGGCCACGCGGAACTCTACACCGGCAGTTTAGTGTGCGAAGCGTCAAGACATTAGCAGCCGGTAACTTTAAGCGCGCACTACGTAAAGTAGATGCGACAGACCAAGTGTTGCGTCGCGCAAGTGGCGCAAGTAAGTGAAGTGACCATTCACAATTGCAAGATACTGTGGAACACTCTAAGGCGAGTGGGGAGGGAACAGCGAGAATGGCTAACCACTGAAGGACACTCTAATTTAAATGTGCCTTCACACGCTGTTGCGTAGCGTACTTGGCATTCTAGGCGCGCAATCTATGGCCTAAGCTCCAACCCTGTACTCGGCGTCGTCGACACTCACTCTGTGTTCGACCAGCTTAGTGCCCACCTCAAAGTAGTCTTGTCCCCCCTAACGGTGCCAAGGATTTATAAATTAAACTTTCGCCATACAAATTAATCGTGCGTATTATTCATTTTTAGCCGGACGTTTGTCAATATTGGCTTAGGAATAAAGCCTAAATATTTAAAATGAGAATCAAAGGATAATTAGAAGGTACGTCATTTCAGTGTTCAGTGTGGTGGGTTCGATGGGGTCGAGTCACACTTAATAAAATGTAGAAAAGTGGGTATTGTCGTCGGGTAATGAACTTTTGTTAGGTCTTTGATTGCTTAGTGGGGCGTAAATTCTTTGTTCTGGTGTTGGCTCATGAATTTTAAGTGTCAACCGGTATCGTTTCAAGATGGCGCGGCACCATGACACTGAAGGTCAGAGAAGGTCATCGCCATGTTGGAAAACTCTGACCGTAAAATCACACTAAATATTAAAGTATCAGGCTAGGTGCCGAAATGAAACCTTCAACATGGCTGCGACCTTGGTCGACCTCGAGAGTCATAAATAAGGCACCATGTTGGGAGTTATTATTTCGCTTGTTTAACACTGCACGAATTAAAATTATATGAGTTAATGATGGCAGTAAGCAAAAGGCGAATAAGGTCGCTTGCATAAAATTTATGTCAATAGTTACCTAATATAACTATGAGTCGCGAAATCTGTCTACTCATTACTTCGCAGTACTTCCTAGCTTAAGCTAGGATTGTTATGAATTTAATTTATATTATATTTATACTTATTTTCTAACCCGTATTAGTGATCGCACCTCATTTTTTAAATGTGGATTGTCTTTTGTTAGTGAATTGTTCGGTTTTCTTGCTCAGCTTCTTCCTAACCCAATCCCTCTCTGTGTTAGGCTACGAGGAGTTAAGTTTAAAATAAAAATTATGGTTAGTAACTTAAAATAATTCTCTCAAACACCTTTCGATCGTTGAAGGGTGTTCGTTGATGTTATATTAAAGGAATTAACTCTGCGAACTCACCATTTCAAATTAACTCGAATAAATTCATGATTGGTAGCCTGGCAGTATAAAATTAAATAATTATTGGCTAGGGTTTAGCCGCTATATTAGGAGCATAAAATAAAATTGTTAATTGTTTTAAACCCTGGTTAATAGTTGAAATAATAAAAAGTAAAAAGATTATATTAAAGGTTATAATGAAAAGCAAGGTTATAATACATACATACATACGTATGTCTGATGTGAATGTAAAAATGAATTAATTTGTCGCAAACCATTTTTAGTAGTTCTATTTATGGTTTTACTCGTAAAAATGAAATTAAAAACATACAAAAACTAAATTTTTTGAAACCCCCACACGAAACGAAAAAAAATCAAAAGACGAAAGTTGTAATGAGAATGTTCCCACTCAGCGGGAAGATTTTTTTACTGTTAATGACTACGCATCCTATAAAAAAGTGATTTATGGCAAATTTGTAGATTTTTTTCAAATCACAATTTTTGTCTAACAATCTTTTACCGTACTCTGTATATAGTTTAGCCAAAAAAGTGTAATTTTTGGATTTTCCATTATTTTTTATGCTGTCAAAATTTGAATTATCGACTTTTCAAGAAAATTTCAAAAGTTATCTTGGAAACAGACAGACATACAGAGAGACATGCATACAGATATACAGACAGACATAAAGGCAGACAGACACAGTCGTAAAAACTTGTTTTTCGGATTAAGGGGTATCCCAGTAGGCAAAAACTTTAAAAATCGTTATTAGAACGGCTTAAAAATGTCCTAAGTCAGTTCATATACCGTTCCATAAACAAGAAATGTTCCAGAGACCATTTAAACAAGTATTTCGAACATAACACGTTTTGAAATCATTATTTGGTTTGACTTAGGGCAGTTTTTAAAACGTTTAAGCAGCGTCTTTTGACTTGTACGTCCAACAAGCGTTTTTAGGACATTACAATTACGTTCTTAAATTTCGTGCCCACTGGGATATTTGCGAAGTAAAGGTCCCACAGAGAATACATGGAAAAATGCCTTTCAGTGGGTTTGGTTACAGCTTTATAATATACGAGGAAATCAGTATCACGCATTAAAGTGTGATAAAGATTACGTCTGTCTAACCCAGTGCGCTTCTCGCAGCGGCCGAACGCTAAGTGCTAAATATTTTGACTAAAGTGCAACATTTACAATTTAAAGGCAGTAACTGTGCTTGAATAAGGTCAGTACCAAGGGCGGTAATGTCAATCATATGAATCGCCTGCTTCTCACAATTTTGAACGCGAAGCGCACAATATTTTGAATTAACTGCAACACTCACTGTTTCAGGGCAGCAATAGTGATAAAAAAAAGGTTAATATCAAGTGCGGCCGTTGCAAGAAGTAGAAGGTATATATGATTGGCACAAACGCACTTGTTAATGATCTTATTTTAGAAGCGCTGTTGCCCTGAAACTGTGAGTGCTGAACTTTCGAGAAGCAGGGGATTTATATAATTGGCATTAGGGATCGTTCACATATTACGTAAGGATGTTTTCTTTTTTTATATCGTTGTGTCATTTTTTATTTAACGGCAACTTTATTCTCATCTTTATTTAAACAAAAGAAAACAGCCTTACGTAATATGTGAACAATCCCTTACCCCCATTTAAACTAAGCTTAATCTGCATCCTTTCTCCACTCAAAACAGTAAATGTATCAGTTAAGATAAAACCTTGCAAGCTTCGCGCTCCATCGTTGCGAGAAGAGGGCGATATATATATGATTAAGACAATAAAACATGATTATGACCTTATTTTAAAACTATTGCTGCCCTAAAAGACCGCATGTTGTAGTTGATTTAAAATGGTGAGCACTGAGCGTTCGAGTGTTGCTAGAATAGGTCGATATACACGATTGAGACCATTTTACCTGATTATAACCTTATTTTAGAACCGATGCTGCCCTGAAACAGTGAGTGTTGAAGTTAATTAGAAATATTGAGCGCTTCTCGTTAGAACATTATAAACACTAGGCGATATATATGATTCGAACAATCGAACTTGAAGCTAAACTTATTTGATAACCTTTTTTCCCCTAAACAGTGAGTGTTATTTAGCGCTTTGCGTTTGGCCGTTGTAAGGTGTGCTCTTTATGAAATGAACGCAATGTGTATCACATTTTAATGTGTGATACTGATTTTATCGTTGTTTTTACTTCCAATGCAATACGGATATATCTTATGCAAAAGGGTTTGCATTCCTAAAAATGTTACATGAGAAATTTCTCTTGTTATTTTGCTATAACTTCCACTGTTTACGAGAACAACTCAAGAAGTACTTTTTTGGGAAAAACTTTTTTATTTATTCGAATTTGAATATGTAAACATTTTTGTTGTTGTAAAACTCCACCTATTTATTCTTCCAAATATTTTTAAAAAGTTTTTACTAATAGAAGTTAGGATTTTTCAGAATCATGCCAGCTAAATGATTTTGGAGTTCAGGATAATTTTCTTCTCCTGAGAATGCAACCCTTAAACCATAGTCTCACACGATGGAAGATATCTGTCATTGTTTCCGAGAAGAAGTAGAAAATTCGATTGTATGAAAAAAATTCTTCTGGACACAAAATTTATTTAGGCAACCTCAAAATTATAAGATATTTTTCATATCAAAGTAGAAATTAAAAAGAAAAATTGGCAGAAAATTTAAAAATTGGTATATATAATAAATTTAATTTTAATTTTTGTTAGAAAGAGTGCCGGCAATTGTTAATTTTAAACTTTTTTTAAAATTCCCGGTTAAATCGGGTTTTTTAAAAAATAAAGTACAAAATTCAAATATGTATAACTTCTTAGAAAATTTTCTTTTGCGAATCGGAAAAATACGTATCGCCTAATTTATTATTAAAAACGACAAATTTCATCCCCGACAGATTCTGCGATTTTAATTGTAGAACCCCGTCTCATTGGAAATGGATGTTCAAAATATGCGCAGTATTGAAATTAAATAAAAACCTGATATATGTTGTCCTGCTTAGATACGATGGATTAATACAATCATTAAATTTTTTGAAGTATAGAATATACATATTTTCAGATTCGTGGCTCGAGTTATAATAAAACTTATTTATATTCTGGAATATTTCTTAAGATTTACATCACAAAAATAATAAAATTTCTTAAATCTATAAGATAAACGCAGTTTATTCTTCGTCTTCCAGTGGGCACAAACGTTAGAGAACATCATTAGAACAACTCTAAAATGTCGTAAGTCAGTCCATATAAATTTTCATTAACATACAATGTTCTAGATACGTTTTATAGACGTATTTTGAACATCAAACGTTTTTAGATCATTTTTTGTCTGACATAGGACAGTTTTTAAAGCGTTCAAAGAACGTCTTTTGACTCGTACGCCCAATAAACGGTTTTAGGACGTTCCAATTACGTTCTTAAATTCCGCGCCCACTGAGTTACTCGCACATTCGATTATTTTACTCTATATCACCTCGTTTCCCCCTCCTACTTCAAACCAAAAACCTAGTTAACATAACTCCTGCCAAATTTTAACTTTTGTCCGTTCATCTTTCAAGCTTAATTTTTTTTTGGTTTTTCTTCTTTGGAAGCACATCAAACTGTCTTATCTGCGTTCAACGACAAGTCCGTGGCTCACACATACTCTTCGAAAATTTTCATCATTAGGGTTTTCCGTTTCTCATCATGTGCTAACAGGACTACGTTGTCCCCTTATCGTATAGAGTATAGTTTACCCTATAATACCTGCCCCTTTTTCTTTCATTTCTTCACCCTTATTCTAGTTTTAGTAAAAAAATCCTTTATCCTTTTCACCAACCTTTCCTTTAAACCCCTCTCTTCCATTGTCTGTTATAGTACTTTTCTGCGTTCTACTCCTTTAATTTTTGATAAACAGGCAGTTGAATACGTATATATTATGCTTTATTAAGTTACGAATGGAAGTTCTTATTTGAATAACTACGAAGGCTTTCTAATTGAAACAGTACCATTTTTAACGTTAAAACCTGCAAATGATTAAATTTTTACAGATTCAGAAGCGCCCAGTTAAATCAGTAGGTTACTTTTCAATTTCAAATACTCGAAAAGCAGTTCAATATTAAAATTTATGAAGTAAATTATATTCAAAGGTGATCAACTTAAAAATTTTTTCCTCAAAAAATTTTCTTTTTAACGCTATTAATTTTGTATCATTTTGAACATTAACCTTAAAAATATTCCTTAAAAAAAGAGACTTTAGCTGGTAATTGTTGATTCTAAGAGATTGTCGTTTTATATTTATTGTGAACTAAATAATTATTTAATTAAAATAGGTTCATAATTGAGCTTCGCATTTAAAAAAAGTTGAAATCAAACTTATTTTAAATTGCATTATATATCACATGATTTCCCAGTGGGCACGAACGTTAAATAAAATTATTAAAACAGATTAAAAGAATCCTAAGTCAGTCAAAATTATGTTTCATAAACATACAATATTCCCGAGACGCTTTAAAAACGTATTTCGAACATAAAAAATTTTTAGAACATAATCTGGTCTGACTTAGAACAGTTTTTAAAACGTTTAAATAACGTCTTTTGATATGTACATTCAAGAAACGTTTTTAGGACTTTCCAATTACGTTCTTGATGGACCCGGCACAATTTACATTAAAATCTGACCCCGGTCAAATTGGCTGAAATTGCAATATAATATAGCTCAAAGTCTCCTGATCAAAAAATCCTAATGGGTACTAGTCCAAAAAATGAAAAGTTTTCGAGATAGGTGGGGCTGAATGAGAAAAATATGATCACAAGTGAATCTAAGTTCCCGCTTGAATCTTCAAGATAAGGTACAGATTTTTCAATAAACTGTCATCAGCACAATCACTGGCAATACTAGAATTATTGGTAAAACCAGTCCAACTAATAAGGGCAAAAAATGGCGCTTTCCTGGTAATAATAGCCAGTCCAGCTACTGAAGGCAATGTAATGAGACTGCCCTGGCAATGACAATATATTTCAAAATAATCAAGGCAAAAGACATTCTGGAGTACCAAAGATATTTTGTTGTTCAGATAATTAAAACAAGACTATAAGTCAGTCTAACCAACAAAGGCAAGACATGTTATTAGTCCAGTCAGTTAAGACAAGATTATAAATCAGTTCAACCAACAAAGCAAGACATGTTATTAGTGCAGTCGGTTAAGACAAGACTATACATCAGTCAAACCAACAAATAGAAGACATGTTAATAGTCCAGTCGGTTAAGACAAGACTACAAATCAGTCCAACCAACAAATGCAAGACATGTTATTAGTTTATATGGTTAAGACAAGACTATAAATCCGTCCAACCAACAAAGGAA
>JAAAKG020131923.1:0-14662 GCA_010014905.2 Druon quercuslanigerum | reverse complement strand
ATTGAAATTTACATTTTTTACTGGAAAGCTAATCATTTTTCATTTAAAATTCACCTTTTTATTAAACATCAATTACTTGTTGAAAAATTCATGTATTTTATTGACAATTTGTCTTTCGTTGGCATAAAAGTAATTTATTTTTTACTGGAAAATTCCAATATTTTGTTGAAAATTTGTTTGATTTTTTCAAAGAAAAATGATCTTTTTGGCTAAAAATTATTTTTTAAAGATTCACTTTAGTTATAATTAAATACTTTACTCGAATTATTTAATATAAATCAGCAATAATACATTTTTGACCTTAATTTTTGTTTTAATTAAAATTTTCTAGTGTTTTCTTTCTTTCTTAGTTAATAATTATACTACTCGGTTGAAAATTTGTATTTTTCGTAGAAATTTTTATCCTCTTGGTTAAAAATTTATCTGTTTTCCTAAAAATCCAATTTTAATTCAATCAATTTTGTTAAAAATTAATTCTTTTGACTGTTTTAAGTTTTTTTTTTCTGAAATTCAAGAAGCCATTTTGTTTCTTTTTACCAGGAACAAGTTAGTTTTAAATTTTAAATAATTTCTAAATTTGAAGAGGGATACTTAAAAAAATATGGAAATAATAAATAATAATAAGCTTTTAACCTTCATTTTTTAAAATGAAAATTGACTTGTGCTACTTTTTCTGTTTTGTTTTTGGGTGAAAGTTTATCTTTTTTTTGAAAATGCATGTATTTACTAAAAATTTTTTTATAAAAACATAATTTTGTTTGAAAATTCAACTATTTCGTTAAAAACTATATTTTTTGGTTGAAGATTAATTTTAGTTTACAATAATTTTTTAACTTGAATTAATTAATACAAATAACAATAAATAAATAACAATACATTTTTAAGTTTAATTTTTTTATTGAAAATTTACTTTTTGTTGAGAATTCCATTTATTTTGTTATAAATTCGTGTTTTTTGTTTTTTCAAAATAAATTATTTTGACTGAAAATCTAACTAGTCCATTTTTTTTTTTAAATTTATGTTTTTTGATTGAAAACTTGTCTGTTTTTAGTATAAAATTATTTGGCTTGTTTAAAAATTTAACTATTTTATTAAATAATTAATCTTGATGGTTTAAACTTCATCTCTGTTGAATTTTGGTTGAAAATAAATTTTGTTGTTGAAAATTTATCTTTTTTTGTACACAATTAATTATTTTGTTCGGAAATTCGTTTTTCTGTTGAAACTTCATATCTTTTGAACATTAATTTTTTTGGTACAAAATGAAGCTGTTTGATAAAAATTAATTTTTTTCAATCTGTCTTTTTTAGTTAAAAATATGTATTTATTGTGTTAAAAATTCATTTTTTAAAATTGAAGTCATTTTTTGGGGGTAGAAAATACTATTTCTTGTCTCGAAATTAAAAAAATATATAATAAAAGATTAAAAGGACCTTTCAGACTTCAAAATAATTATTAAAAATATATACGAACTTGTAAAGTTGTTTCTTCAGAGCCCATTCTTTTGTCGATGCAGAAATGACTGGTCCATTTTCAAAGTGGTGAACTTCTATAGTTACATATCGAGAAGATTTTGTAAGCACCAATCTAGCAGAAATATAAAATTTTAATTATTAACATTATAAACAATTGCCAAAACTCGAAACTTTCTGTTTTTTATTTGGAGTTTTGAGCAAAATTAAAACTGACATAACCTCAACAAAATTACCTGTGCCAATATTCTCGACCTGGTTTCTCCAGGGTCCATCCTATGGGTTTCCTGGCAATCCTCAAGAGCTCTAGATTCCTTGGATTTCTATTTCTAACGTTACTACAACCATCTATAAGTGAATCATTCGATTGAATTCCTCTCACGTAATTTCGGAGCACTGAACTGACAACTCGAATATTCACATTAGTGGCAAACATTTTCGTAATTTCACTTGATCAGTACAAATATAGGTTTAGTAATGACCATTAAAGTTAAAATTGAAAGAATCTAAGAATCATTTTAATTATATTATCATTTTTAGCTTGTATATCGAGCAGAAATATTTTGAGGTTATGTTATCCCGGCTATCGGACGGTCGATATAAAGGTTTTTTCACTCTGTCTTGAAAAAGAGTACAATCTCACAAAAAAAAAATCACTAGGAACTCTCAGCGGTGATTCGTCCAATTGCAAAGTTTTCACGAGTGAAAGGTATTTAATATGTTTAATTAACGCACTTCAAATCGATTTTTTTGTAATAATTAACTAATAAAATATTCAGAGATGTTGCTCGACTGTGTTTGATACCTAACAACGAAAAAATCGTGTCCAGGTGATGAATTATTTGGAAAAAGAATGAATTTATCAGAGTCTCTGCTTTATAAATGAAAATTTTAAAATCGATGCTGTGAAAGTACAAATAATTGAGAAACACCTTATTGATTGCAGTGCAGAGTTGGGAATTTTTTTAAAATATAGTGACAATAATGAGTATCGTGAGAGAAAAGGGCAACGATAATGAATCGCTCAATACGAGTGAAGAAGAGAAAGATAATGCCAACGGAAATGTTGAAAAAATTTACATTTCACCTGACATGGTTCTTCGACTTCCAACTATCACTGACAGTAAGTTTTTTTTTTTCTAAGATGACGTGTCCCTCGATAAAATATTTTTTTTATAAGCTAAATTTATGGTGGTGGCTTTAATCAGGAACAAAAATTTCTTTCATTTCTCGGGGTTTCCTGCTTTGCAAACATTTTTCACGGTTATTAAAAAAAATTTTTTTTTGGCATCTTTATTCCATTGAGGGTGGCGGGACTTTGTTTTGTTTTTTTTTTAATTGGAAAAGGATAATTTTTTATTTTTACCATTTTTATTTTATAGAAAGGGAGGAAATTGATTTTTTTTCATAAATTGGAAGAGGGAAATTTCCTTATTTTAAACATTTTTATCGAGGTGGAAAGGAGGAAATTTTGATTTTCAATATTTTATGGATAAGAAGAAGGGTCATTTTTTATTATTATTATTTCTTATAACAGTTTTGTTATTTGTTTCTGAATTTCAAGGGGTTATTTTCTTTCTTTTTAACATTCTCTCTGTGTTTAAAAGAAGAATTTTTTATTTTTTGAGAGTTGGAAGGGATGAAGCATTATTTTTTTTCTGAATCTTAAGTGATTTAATTTTTAATTTAATATTTAATTTTTAATTTAATTTAATTTAATATTTTCTAAATTGGAAGAGGGATATTCTTTTTAAAGGTTTTTATCGAACTGGAATTAGAAGAGCGGAAATTTTGGATTTCCATTTTTTTTAAATTGTATTTATTAATTATTATTTAATTGATAATTGAATGTTCTTTTATATTATTTAATTTAATTAACTATAGTATGGTATATGTTTAACATTTGAACTGCCAAAAAGACTTATTTTAAACAAAATACACAAATATACAAAATATATAATATTCAACAATTTAAAAAAAAACAGTTGAATTTTTAACTGAAAAATATAAATTTTTAACAAAGAATGGAAAAAGGTACACTTTCAGACAAAAAATTAATTTTATACGGAAGAAAAAAAATTATTAACAAAATAGGTAGACTTTCAAACAAAGAGATGAATTTTCAACAAAAATTATTTAAACTAAAAATGTCATATTTGATATTCCGAAAAAAATGAATTTTTAACACGAATAGTTACACTTTAAATTAATTAATTAAATTTTCAACAAATGAAGATGAATCCTTAATGAAAAATGTAAAAGTTGATATTTCAGTCAAAAAGATACAAAAACACAAAAATATACAAAATATAATAATATTGACAAAATAATAATAATAAATCATATATTATAAAATACAAATATACAAATTACTATTTTTGAATTAAATAGTTGATTTTTTTAACTAAAAAATACAAATTTTCAACAAAAAATGTAAAAGTTACATTTTTAGACGAAAAAATTAATTTTAAATTAAAGAAAAATGAATAATTATTAAAAAATAGGTACATTTTCAGCCAAAGAGATGAATTTGCAACTAAAATAATATAAAATAAAAATTTAATATATTTAAAAAAAATGATTTTTCGACAAAATAGTTATAGTTGATATTTCAATAAAAAATATAACATCTACCCAAAGAGATGAATTTTAAAAACAAAAAGACGATTTTTCAACAAAATGCAAAAGTATAAAAAATATTATAAATATAAAAAAATAATAATTATAATAATCTAAAATATTTTCAAATAAATAGTTCAATTTTTAAAGAAAATATATCAATTTTCAATAAAAAAGGGAAAAGTTACATTTAATAAAAAAAAAATTTTCGGTCATTTCTCGGGGTTTCCTGGTTTGCAAACATTTTTCACGGTCGTTAAAAAAAATTTTTTTTGCATCTTTATTCCATTTAGGGTGGCGGGACTTTGTTTTTTTCTTTTTTTTTTTTAATTGGAAAAGGATAATTTTTTATTTTCACCATTTTTATTTTATAGAAAGGGAGGAAATTGATTTTTTTTCATAAATTGGAAGAGGGACATTTCCTTATTTTAAACATTTTTATCGAGGTGGAAAGGAGGAAATTTTGATTTTCAATATTTTATGGATTAGAAGAAGGGTCATTTATAATAATTTTTTTTATAACAATTTGTTTATTTTATTCTGAATCTCAAGGGGTTATTTTCTTTCTTTTTAACATTCTCTCTGTGTTTAAAAGAAGAATTTTTTATTTTTTTCCTGAATTGCAAATTTTTTGAGAGTTGGAAGGATGAAGTATTATTTTTTTACTGAATCTAAAGTGAGTAATTTTTTATTTTTAACATTTTTACTGAGATGGGAGCGAGAAAATATCGAATTTTTAATATTTTCTAAATTGGAAGAGGGATATTATTTTTAAAGATTTTTATTGAATTGGAATTGGAAGAGCGGAAATTTTGGATTTACATTTAAAAAAAATTGTATTTATTAATTATTATTGAATTGCATGTTCTTTTATATTATTTTATTAAATTATTTATATTATGGTATATATTTAACATTTATACCATGTGGATTTTTAATATTTTATGAATTAGAAAAATAATAATTTTTTAAAAACTATTTTTATTTAATTTGAAGAGGGGAAATTTTGGATTTCCATTTTTGTTTTAATTGGAAGAGGCCCCTTTCTGTTTTTATCAGTTTCATTGACAAAATGTTGTTTATTTCTTTCTGAATTGGAAGAGGCCATTTTATTCTTTTTTGACATTTTTACTGATTTAAGGGAAGAATTTTTCATTTTCTTTTTTTTTCTAAATTGTAAGACAAAATTTTTTTTTACAATTTTGCTATAGAGTTGGAAGGGACGAAGTTTTAATTTTATTTTCTGAATTGGAAGAATGCAATTGGCTATGTTTAACATTTTTACTGAGTTGGGAGCGAAGAAGTATCGAATTTTTAATATTTTCTAAACTGGAAGAGGGATATTCTTTTTACAAAATTTTATCGAATTGGAATTAGAAGAGCGGGAATTTTGGATTAAAATTTTTTAAATTGTATTTATTAATTATTATTTAATTGAATTCATTATATTATGGTATATATTTAACATTTGTACTTTTTTTATTTTTAATATTTTATGAATTAGAAAAAGAATAATTTTTTAAAAACTATTTATATTGAATTGGAAGAAGGGAAATTTTGGATTTCCATTTTTTTTTAATTGGAAGAGGCCCTTTTTGCTTTTATAAATTTTATTGATTTGGAAGGTATACAATTTTGGAAAATGGTAATTTTTATTTGTACAATTTAACTGAATTGAAAGGGTGGAAATTTGGGTTTTCATATTTTTTTTCATTGGAAGAGGCCTTTTTCTGGTAATATCATTTTTTTAAATAACAATTTTGTTATTTTTTTCTTAATTGCAAGGGGTTTTTTATTTCTTTTTAACAATCTCACTGTGTTGAAAAGAAGAATAATTAGAAAAAGAATAATTTTTTTAAATCTATTTGTATTGAATTGGAAGAGGCCCTTTTCTTTTTTTATCAGTTTCATTGATAAAATCTTGTTTATTTCTTTCTAAATTGGAAGAGGCCATTTTATTCGTTTTTCACATTTTTACTGATTTAAAGGGAATAATTTTTCATTTTCGACTTTTTTTCTGAATTGTAAGAGAAAAATTTTTTTATTTTTTAAATTTCGTAATAGAGTTGGAAGGGACGAAGTTTTAATTTTATTTTCTGATTTGGAAGAGGCCTTTTTCTGGAAATATCATTTTTTTAAATAACAATTTTGTTATTTTTTTTTTAATTGCGAGGGGTTATTTTCTTTCTTTTTAACATTCTCTCTGTGTTTAAAAGATGAATTTATTTTTTCCTGAATTGAAATGTGAAGTTGTTTATTTCTTTAATTTTTTTATAGAGTTGGAAGGGATGAAGTATTATTGTTTTGCTGAATCGAAAGTGATTAATTTTTTATTTTCAACATTTTTAATAAGTTGGGGCGAGGAAATATGGAGTTTTTTAAATTTTCTAAATTGAAAGAGCGAAATTTTTTAAAAAATTTTATCGAATTGGAATTGGAAGAGCGTAAATTTTGGATTTCCATTTTTTTAAAATTTTATTTATTAATTATTATATAATTGCATGTTCTTTTATATTGTTTAATTGAATTAATTATATTATGGTATATATTATACATTTGTACTATTTTAATTTTAAATATTTAATGAATTAGAAAAAGAATAATTTTTTAAAAACTATTTTTATTGAATTGGAAGAGGGGAAATTTTGGATTTCCATTTTTTTTAATTGGAAGAGGCCCTTTTCTGCTTTTATCAGTTTTATTGATAAAATTTTGTTTATTTCTTTCTAAATTAGAAGGGGCCATTTTATTCGTTTTTGACATTTTTAATGAGTTAACGGGAAGAATTTTTCATTTTCGATTTTTTTCTGAATTGTAAGAGAAAAAGTTTTTTATTTTTTAAATTTTGTTATAGAGTTGGAAGGGACGAAGTTTTAATTTTATTTTCTGAATTGATAGAGGATAATATTTTACTTTTAACATTTTTATTGAGTTGAGAGAGAGAGAAAATTTCGAATTTTAAATATTTTCTAAATTCTAAGAGGAAAATTTTTAAACTATATTTTTGTCGAGTTGGACAGGAAAAAATTTTGGTTTTCAATATTTTATGGCTTAGAAGAAGGATATTTGGTTTTTAATTGGAAGATACCCTTTTTTTGTTTTTATAATTTTTATTGCAATTATGCAATTACCTATGCAATTTTGAAAAGGGGCAATTTTTCGTTGGTACTATTTTTATTGAATTGAAAGGGTAGAAATTTAGTTTTTCTTGTTATTTTTTTCTTAATTTCAAGGGGTTATTTTCTTTCTTTTTAACATTCTCACTACGTTTAAAAGAAGAATTTTTTTTCCTTAATTGGAAGTTAAAGTTGTTTATTTCTTACATTTTTTTATAGAGTTGGAAGGGACGATGTATTATTTTTTTTCTGAATCGAAAATGAGTAATTTTTTATTTTCAACATTTTTACTGAGTTAAGAGCGAGGAAATATCGAATTTGGAATATTTTCTAAATTGGAAGAGGGATGTTCTTTTTAAAGATTTTTATCGAATTGGAATTGGAAGAGCGGAAATTTTGGATTTCCATTTTTTTTCAATTGTATTTATTATTTTTTTAATTGCATGTTCTTTTATATTGTTTCATTGAGTTAATTATATTATGGTATATATTTAACATTTGTACTATTTTGATTTTTAATATTTTATGAATTAGAAAAAGAATAATTTTTTTAAAACTATTTTTATTGAATTAGAAGAGGGGAAATTTTGGATTGCCATTTTTTTTTAATTGAAAGAGGAAAAGTTTTTTCTTAAATTCTTTGAAGAAGTTGGCAGGGTTGAAGTTTTAGATTTTTTTCTCGATTCAAAGAGAGTAATTAATTATTTTTGACTTTTTATTGAGTTGGGAGTGAGGAAATCCCGAATTCTAAATATTTTTTAAATTCAAAGAGGAATATTAAAAAAAAATTTATTGAGTTGGAAAGGTAGAAACTTTTGTTTTCTATATTTTATGGATTAGAAGGATTATTTTTTTTATTCATATAATTTTTATTGAGTTGATAGAGAGGAAATTTGAAACCGTTATTACTTTTAAAGTTGTACTAATTTTATTAAATAGTTAGGAAGAAATGTTTAATTTTAATTTTTTTTTTATTTAGAAGAGGCTTTTTTCTGTTTTTATCAATTTCATTCATAAAATTGTTGTTATTTTTTCTTAATTGAAAAAGGCCATTTTATTTCTTTTTAAAATTTGTTCTGAGTTCAAGGGAAGAATTGTTCATATTCGACTTTTTTCTGAAATGTAAGAAGAAATTTTTTTTATTTTTAATTTTCTTATCTAGTTCAAAGAACCCTTTTTTATTTTTAAAATTTGTATCGAGTTGAGAGGGTTGAGAGACTTTAAATTTTTGTTCTGAATCAGAATAATTTTTTATCTTTAAAATTTTGATTGAGTTATGGAGGGAAAAAATCTCGATTTAAAACTTTTTCTAAATTGGAAGACATATTTTTTATTTAAAATTTTGTTTATAGATTTGGGAGGTACTTTTTTATCGTGTGAATTGAAAGAGGATCTTTTCCTTTTAGGATTTGTATAGACATTTTTGATTGAGTTGGAAGGAAAGAATTTTCAATTTTCAAATTTTTCTTAATCAGAAGAAGTACTGTCTGATTTCGGAGGATAATTTTTGTATCGAATAGGAAGGAAGGAAATGTTTGTTTCCAATAGATTTTTTTAAATTGAAAGAAGCCCTTTTTTGTTTTCATCAAATTTTTTGCCGAAATTTTCGTTCTTTTTTTGAATTGAACGTGGAAGTCTTTTTTACTTTTTAAAATTTTTTGTTGAGTTTAAGGGAAGAAAGTGTCATTTGCAATTTTTTCATGAATTGGAAGAGGAAAAGTTATTAATTTTTTTAATTTTGTATAAAGTTGGAAGTTTAATTTTCGTTCTGAATTGGAATAATTTTTCATTAAAATTTTTTTTAGTTATAGGGGAGGAATTTTCATTTTCATTTGTTTCTTAATTAGAATAGGGACATTCATTTTTGTTTTTAAGATTTTTATCGAGTTGAAAAGGAGGAAAATTGTATTTTCAATATTTTATGGATTAGAAGAAATATATATTTTTATTTTTACCATTTTCACTGAACAGAAAGGGAGGAAAGTTTGGTTACAATTTTTTTTTCTAATTGAAAGATGCCGATTAAAACTAATCCTCCCTTTCAAATAATTTTAATAAAAATGTTAAAATGAAACGTCCCCTCTTCCAATTCAGAAAAAAATGTTCTCCCTTCCAAGGCTCTGGAAATCTTTTAAATAAAAAAGTAGCTCTTCCAATTCAGTAATAGTTGAAAATTGAAATTCTCGTCCTTCCTCACTAAACATGCTTTAAAAAATGGCCTCTTCCAATTTAGAAAAAAGTTAACAAAAATTTCGTCACCTCAGACTCTAATAAATTATTAGCAAATATTTCCTCATTTCCAAGTCACTAAAAATCTTAGAAACAAAAAAATACCTATTTCAAAACAGGTAAAATTAATAATTAAAAGTTCCTTCCTTCATCTGAATGTTAAAACTACAAAAATTACCATTTACCACCCAATAAAAATGTTAAAATAAAAAAAGACCTTTTACAATTAGAAAAATTGAAAATCAAAATTTCGTTCATTCCAATTCAATAAACATTATAAAAATAAAAATTTATTTTTCTCATAATCCATTAAATATGGAAAACCAAAATTTCATCCTCTCGATTTTGACAAAAAATTTCAAAACAAAAATTATATATTGTCCTTCTAATCCATAAAATATTGAAAACCAAAATTTCCTCCTTTCTATCTTTATAAAAATCCTAAAAGCAAAAAAGCAAAAAAGAAAGTAGTTTCTATCTCTATAAAAACATAGAAATAAAAAAAATCCCTCTTCCAATTCAGGAAAAAAATTTTAATAAAAAGATCCTCCCTTCAAAATAATAAAAATGATAAAAAGAAAAAATTACCTCTTCCAATATATAATAAAAAAGAAATAACCCAAATTTCTTAATTTCTAACTGTATACAAATCTGAAAAATAAACAAATTTCTCTCTTCCAATTCAGAAGTAAAATGAAAACTAAAATATCCGCCCTTCCAACTCAATAAAATTGTCGAAAATAAAAATGTCCCGTTTCCAAATCAGAAAAAATTAAAAACGAAAATCTCCTTCCAACTCAATAAAAATATTAAAAATCATCCTTCTTTCAATTAAAAAAAATCTTACAAATATAAAATGTCTCTCTGCCAATCCAACGAAAATTAAAAACTAAGATCTCGTCTTAAACTCAATACAAATGTTAAAAATAAAAAATCTGCTCGCCTTTAACACAATAAAAAAGTAAAAAAAACAAATTTTTTTCTTCCAATTCGAAAAACAATTTAAATAGAAATTAAAATTGAATAAAAGTGTTTAATCATTAATCAATTAAGTTTTAAACTTAATTTTTAATTTTTTCTCATTTTCAGAATACTTGTGCTGTCCAGAGGCAAATACCTATGAAATAGACTTTACTCGATTTCAAATTCGAGATCTTGAAACAGAAACAGTATTATTCGAAATTGCAAAGCCTCAAGTTAGTGGTAAGTAAAATAAACCATTCCATTCTCGAAATCCTAGAAAAAAACAGCAAATTAATCTAAATTTTCAAAATGATTAAAGAATTTAATTTAATACAAAAATGATATAACTAATATTGATTAATTGTAAGCAGAAGAAAGCGAAGAGCCTCGCAAGGAACCACAACACGAAGAGACAGGACAATTAGATCCAAATGCTGGACGATTTGTTCGATATCAATTTACACCTCAATTTCTCAAATTAAAAACTGTCGGCGCGACAGTCGAATTTTTAGTTGGCAATCAACCAGTTAATAATTTAAGAATGATCGAGCGTCACTTTTTCCGTGATAGACTGCTGAAAACTTTCGATTTCGAATTTGGATTTTGCATACCTAACAGCAAAAACACTTGCGAGCATATCTACGAATTTCCTACACTCTCCACCGATTTGGGTAGGTTTCCCAATTTTTAAACAATTATTTTCATAAAGAAAGCTTTCAAAATTAATATAATTATTTCAGTTGCAGAAATGATCGCGAATCCCTTCGAAACAAGATCGGATTCATTTTATTTTGTGGATAATCGACTGATAATGCACAATAAAGCGGATTATGCCTACAATGGAGGAATCGAAAAACTGGACTAAATGTCTCAAGGCTAGAAATTTTTCATTTTCATTCTATTCTTAATTTTTCGAGATAAAATAACCGGCAGTTCTCGATTTGTCACTGACCGCCTTTCAATCCTATCTACATCTCACAAATGTCAATTTCGTCCGCACTGCGATAACGTTACATTTTTTTAAAGCGAGGATTTGAATTTTTCAATTTATAATATTTTGATACTCATTTTTTCAAGCTAAATGCAATTTTACACTACGCGAATGTGATGTCTGTACAAAAAAAATAGTGTCGGTAGATATCATAAAATAAGCTTAGGCTATTATTAAATTTGCACATTCTATTTAATTTTGTTTTCTCTCATGAAAGCAAAGATATTCTGTTAAATCACCTGTGCAATAAAAATTTCAATGTTTACAAATGGCCTACTTTCTACTTTAGAGGGAATCAAATTTTTATTTCAGAATTAATTAGTTAGGTCTTTCAGGGTGTCTGAAAAACTTCATTTTCGAAATTCCCTGATTTTTACCTTATCTATTTTTTAATTTAACATTTTTAACATAGAATATTTTACACGCGAAATTCAACAATTATTTGAGAAGAATAAAATTTTAAATTTATTTATTTTTTTTAAATGACTGCCACGATAAAAGATTAATTTTGAATCCCAAAGAACAAATCTTCAACAAGAGACTTGAATATTCAAACAAAAAGATGATTTTTTAACAAAGTAGATTAAGTTTTTACAAAATAGGTTTTTTAGAACTAAATTGTTGAATTTTCAACCACATGGTCGAATTTTCAAATAAAATAGATGAAACTTGAACCAAAAGCAGTTGCATTTTTAACCAAGTATTTAAATTTAAAAAAAAAAAGCAAAACAAAACGAATTTTTAATCCGAATGGATGGATTTTCAACCAATCTGTCGAAGTTTAAAACAAAAAAGATTAAACTTCAAACAAAAAATTTTTTTATCAAATAGATGAACTTTCAACCTAGAAAGAATAATTTACAACCAAATGCTCGAACTTTTGATAAAAAAAATTAAACTCTAAATCAAACATAGTTAGATTTTCAACAAAACATTGAAATTTTCAAACCCAAAAGTTATTTTTCAACTAAACAGTTGAATTTTTAACTAAAAAAGAAAACATTTCCAACCAAGAAGATTAGTTTTCTAACAGAAAGGACGAATTTTTTTGATTCAAACATATTAATTTTAAACTAATAAAATGAGTTTTCAACAAAATAGGTAAATTTTTAACGAGATATAGAGTTGTAAAACTAAAAATTTAATATTTAAATTTAAAAAAAATTATTTTTCTACAAAACAGTCAAACTTTGTAGAAAAAGTTGGACTTTCAACTAAATACACAAATTTACAAAATATATAATATTCAACAATTTAAAAAAAAACATTTGAATTTTTAACTGAAAAATATAAATTTTTAACAAAGAATGGAAAAAGGTACACTTTCAGACAGAAAAATTAATTTAATACGAAAGAAAAAAAATTATTAACAAAATAGGTAGACTTCCAAACAAAGAGATGAATTTTCAACAAAAATTATTTAAACTAAAAATGTCATATTTGATATTCCAAAAAAAATGAATTTTTAACACGAATAGTTACACTTTAAACTAATTAATTAAATTTTCAACAAATGAAGATGAATCCTTAATGAAAAATTTAAAAGTTGATATTTCAGCCAAAAAGATACAAAAACACAACAAATACAAAATATACAAATTACGATTTTTAAATAAATAGTTGAATTTTTTAACTTAAAAATATAAATTTTCAACGAAAAATGTAAAAGTTACATTTTCAGACAAAAAAATTAATTTTAAATTAAAGAAAAATGAATAATTATTAAAAAATATTTACATTTTCAGCCAAAGAGATGAATTTTAAAAACAAAAAGACGATTTTTCAACAAAATGCAAAAATATACAACATATTGCATTTATAAAATAATAATAATAATATAATCTAAAATATTTTCAAATAAATAGTTCAATTTTCAATAAAAAAGGGAAAAGTTACATTTTCAGACAAAAAAATTAATATTGAGCGAAAGAAAAATGAATTATTAACAAAAAAAGGAAATTTTCACCCAAAAAATAAACTTTGTACTAAAATGATTTAAAATAAAAATGTGATATTTGATACTCGAAAAAAAATAATTTTCAACATGCAAAAACAAATTCTCAACTAAAATGTAATAGATGATATTCCTACCAAAAATGACGAAAATAAATCAATTTTAAAAACAAAAGAATTAGTTTGCAACGAAAAAGGTTAATTTTCTAACAAACAAAAAAACAAAATTTCCAGAAAATAGGTAAGTTTGCAACCAAAGAGATAAATTTTCAACTAAAATGACGAATCTTCCATATAAATTTGTAAATTCTCGGCAAAAAAAAAATATAATTTTCAGCAAAAAAAAAAGGAATTTTTAACCAAAATGATTAATTTTCAATAAAATAATCACATTTTCAACCAAAAAGTTGAATTTTCAACCAGAAATAAACGAATTTTCCACAAATATTTTTTAGTTAAAAAAAATAATTCTAAAACAAAAGGAAAAACGCATTTTCAACTAAATAGTTTAACTTTCAACCAAGGAGAAGATTTTGGAACTAAAACAATGAATCTCAAAAAAAAAAGATTTTTTAGCAAATTAGTGCAACTTTCAACCAGTTTCAATCAAGTAGTTCAATTTTTAACTAAAAAAGATACATTTTCAAAGAGTAATGCAACAGTAGATATGTTTTAAACAAAATAAATAAATTTTTAACCAAAAAGAGTTTAATTCAAGCAAAAAATACGAATTTTCAACAAAATAGTTGAATCCTCAACCTGGTAAGACTAATTTTCAACAAAATAGTTGCATTTAAATAAAAAAATTTCTATTACAATTTTAAAAAATTACAATTTTCTAAATTTCCTATTTTTTGTCTGACCGATGTTTCGTTTGCCCTCACAATTAATATTCAAAAAACAGAATTCAAATTTTTTTTTGATATTCTTAACATAGATACTTTTTAAATGGTATAAAATTTTCAAATTTTTATTCCAAACAGTGATTTAAATTACCTCTTAAATGTTCGCATTTGTGACTTTTTCATGATTTAAAAAAATTCTTGACTCTCTCATTTTTCCTGATCTACGGCCAGATTGTTATTTGTCTACTTCCATTTTTCGACTTTTATAATCAATCAATAAAAATATACAAAATACAAAATTTTCAAATGAATAGTTGAATTTTTAACTAAAAAATATCAATTTTCCACAACTAATGTAAATGTTACATTTTCAGAGAAAAAAAATTAATTTCAAACGAAAGAAAACTGAATTATTACCAAAATAGGTAAATTTTCAACCAAATAGATGAATTTGCAACTAAAATGATTTAAACT
>JAAAKG020131912.1:0-14662 GCA_010014905.2 Druon quercuslanigerum | reverse complement strand
ATAATTTTATATTTGAATAGTTAAATTAAAAAAAAAATTAATCAACTTTTAAACATGTAGTTGGATTTGCAACTAAAAAATATATTAATTTTCAACAAAGGTAAGCTTTTAAATCAAGAAGACAAATTTTCAAAAAAAGAGTTTAATTTTGAAGCAAGAATAGGGTGAATTTTCTGCAAAATACTTGACTTTTCAATCCGATAAAATGAATTTCCAAAACATAATTAATTTTAAAATTTAAATTTAAATTTATTTATTTTTTTGTTTAAATGAAAAACAAAAATCTTTTTCTTTGCTTTTTTAACGGAGGGGAGAAGAGAAAGGTTTTTTTAAAGATTGCAATGGGAAAATTTTTTAGTGGTTGTATAAATTTAGTAGTTAGATACTTGGTTTTATTTTCAGGAATTCTTCCCATTAACTTGACAGTTGGACGTTAAAAAAGGATTTTAAATTCGATATTATTCTCATTTAAATATCTTAAATTTTAATTTTAAATTCATAGTTGAATAAATTTAATTTAAATATTTTCTTAAATATTCATATTTTTTGGTAAAAAAAGGTAAATTGTATAAAGGTTTGTATTCAATAATCTTAGGAATTGAAACGTTTTAAAATTGAAGCTTGTTTAATTTTTTAAAGAAATGCGGATACTACCTACTAAGAAAAATTTTACCTGGCAGAATCCAGATATTCCTGGAAAAATCAAAAATTCTAATAAAAATGTAAAATATAAAATGTAAAATATAAAGTCCCCGGTTGTTTATAAGAAGTGAAATTTTAATGAATGGCAGTTGTAGTGCAAGATATTTAAATTGTACTGAACTTGAGTAAATGTTGTTTTCGGGAGTATGTACTTGAAAACATTATAGATTATATACATTCTTGCTCTTATCTTTTATGATTTCACGTTTTTATTTCTCGGCTGGCGTATTTATTGCGTCAATAATTGTTGTCGAGTGTGTAATAACTAGAATCATCTTTTCTTTTTATTTGCTTTCAGCAGTGGTGCCGGTAACAAAATCTTAGTGAGTAATTTGCCAGCTCACGCCAGATTTGAAGATGTTGAGCAGCTTCTTTCAAACTATGGACAAATTCAAAATATTGAAAAGGTCTCCTCCCGCGATCCAAACTCGCAAAGCGTCCTCATCAGTTACGAATCCCAGGAACAGGCACAGCAGTGAGTATTAAAAAAAAAAAAAAAACAAATGTCCGGAGTAATTTTAATAATATTTTTTCCCTTCTGTTAAAAGAATTTCTCGTTGTCTAGTTTTCTAGTTTTCTAGTTTTTTTAGCTTATGCGATCTGAGTTAATAGAACCCAATAAGAAAATCCAAATATTTTTTGGTTCAAATTTCTACTGCTTAGTTAAAAATTTAATTACTTTGTTTAAAATTCTATGATTTTGTTAAAAAATAATTTTGTTGTTGAAAATTCGTATTTTCGTGTAAAAATTCGTCTTTGGGGTTTTAAAATATTATTTTGTTATAACCTTCAACTATTTTTTGGATAAAATGTCTATTACCTATTTAAAACTTTAGTTATTTTGTTAAAAAATCATCTTTTTGTTAGAAATTCGACTAGGTTGAAATTTGTAATACTTTGTTCAAAGATTAACTCTTTTGCTGAAGAGTTATTTTTTTTTGTCAAAAATTGGTTTTTTGAACTAAAAATTTAACTATTCCATTTTTGGTTGAAAATTCAATTCTTTGGTTGAAAAAAATGTAATAATTGCTTTGGTTTTTGAAAATTCGATTATTTTGGTAGAATATTCTACTACTATATTTTTTGGTCAGAATTCAACTACTTGGTTAAAAGTTTTACTACTTTGTTAAAAATTGAACTATTTTGTTGAAAATTCGTTTTATTGTGTATCAAAAATGGATTTTTTGAAATGAACATTTAACTATTTCATTTTTTGTTTTTAAATTTCTCGTTTGTGGTTGGAAATTCAACTTTCTGGTTGAAAAATAGTTTTGATTTTGAAAATTCATATTTTGAAATTCGCCTTTTTGGGTTCAGAAAATTTGAGTAATTTCGTAGAATATTTAATTATTTTTTCGTTAAAATTTCTACTAGTTAGTTGTAAATTTCAATATTTTGTTGCAAATACAATTACTTTATTAGAACTACAACTTTTTTTTAAAATGAAAATTCAACTACTTGGTTTAAAGTCGAACTACTTTGTTAAATAAAAATTCATTGTATTGGATGAAGATTAAACTATTTTTTTCAAAATCTGTTTTTTGTTTCAGTTAACTATTTGTTTGAAAATGAATTTTTTGCTGTAAATTCAACTGTATTGCCCTTTGCCCAAAAATCTTGAATAATTTGGTGGCAATTTTATTTCATTTCGGACGGAAGTCTTTCCTAGGTCAAAATTAAGGTCTTGCTGTAAAGTCATCTTTTTCAAAATTCAACTAATTGATTAAAAGTCGAAATACTTGTCAAAAATTAATTTTATTGTTTAATGACTGAAATATTTTGTTTAACATTCTTTTTTGTTTAGTTGAAAATTAAATTTCTAAATTGATATTTAACTTTTCCATTTTTTGCTGAAAATTGATCATTTTTAGTTATAATTTCAAATATTAAATTTTTCGTTAAAAGTTAAAAAAAAATTTGTTCTACGTTGTCAAAAATTAATTTTATTGTTTGAGGATTAAACATTTAAAAGTAAGCTTTTCTGTTCGAAATTGAACTACTGGGTTGAAAGTGAAATTCTTTAATAAAAATTAATTTTATTGATTGAAGATTGAATCGTTTAGTTGCATATTTTTTTGCAAATTATTTTCTCAAAAATGAAAATTTTAATATTCTATTTTTTGTTGAAATTTGATAATTTTTAAAATTTCGTAGTATTTTAGGTCATTTTTAGAAGATACAAGGAATTTTAAAGATCTTTAAAAAGTTTCAAGAAATTTTAAAAGATTTTAACTATTTTTCAATAGATTTCAATAGATTTTAATAGATTTCAATAATTTAATTTTAAAGGATCTTAGGTTATTTTTAATACATCCGATGAATTTTCAAGAATTTTAACTTTTCAAGAAATTTCAAAAGATTTCAAAGAACTTGACATTTTTTGAAGTATTTTAAAAGGTTTTATATTAAAAGTTCGTTTTTTAAAATAAAAAAATAAAATTACATTTTCGATTAAATATATAACTATGTTGTTGAAAATTATATTTATTAGTTCAGAATCACCCACAATTTTTTTTCTAAAAAATTAAGGTTTTCAACCTTAAATTTAAATATGTAGTTTAAAATTAATTTTCTTGATGAACAATTATATTTGTGGTTCAAAAAGACAACTATTTCGTTGAAAATCCAACTCTTTTGTTGAAAACTCATGTAATTTGTTAAAAATTAATCTTTTTCAGTAGAAAAAATAATCTTCTGGGTTAAAATTTTTTCTTTTTAGTTATAAATTCGTTCTTTTAGTGAAAATAAATTTGTTTAGCTGCATATTTAATTAATTGGTTAAAAGTCCAACTTTTTATTAAAAATTAATATTTTTGGATTGAAAATTCAATTATTTGGTAGAAAATTGAACGGTTTTGTAGAAAATGAGTTTTTTTTGTTTATTGAAAATTAATTTTTTTCAATAAAAAATTGACTTACATTTTCGGTTATATATTTAACTGCTATGTTGAAAATGATATTTTTATTTAGATTTTTCTGGACTGTTTCTATTGCTTTGTGTTTTTTATCTTAATTTTTTATTCTCTATAAGATCTTAAAATTCTCTTTTTTTAGTTGAAGATTTAATAAAATAAGTAATTTTAAATTTAAAAATTTTACATTGAGAATGTCTAGAATGAATAATAATTGTAAAAGAATATTTTAAGTTAAAAAATTAAAAATTGAGTTGAAAATTAAACTACCTGAAATAGATACATCTATAAAAGGAAAATTTTTCTAATTTTAAGTTGTTACAATTTCAGATTTCTAAATGTTCAGGAAAAACGCTAAATTTTTAATTTTTTCTTTCATAGATTTTAATTTTGAAATAACATTTAAAATTGGTTATATTTTGGAAAGTATTTATTAACAATTTAAAAATGCTTAATTTTTAAGCAATTTAAATTTACTTTTAATAATGGAAATTTTTAAGGGTTTGAGCATAAAAAAGTTTTAATATCACAATTTTTGGTAACTAAAATTTTGTTCAGTTTTAAATGAAGCTCGCATTCGTTTTTTAATCTATTTTAATGTTAATTTGTAATTTTTTTTATGTAATGTCAATTAAAAATTCTAGAATTTCAGAAGCTTGGTATTTGAAAGATTCAATTTAGTTTTCAATGTTAAATTGTCAAATTTGAATTCCTTTTGAATACAAATGATTCAAATATAAAAGTTTTCAATCTTTAATTATTCACTTTGAACGCTTTCATTATGAAGAATACAATTTCAATTATTCTGCATTCTAAATGATCCAATTTCCAAACTCATTCTAGTTTCGTGATTCTCTAAATAAAATTAAAATTGTTTAATTTTTAGCGCTGCGAATTAGAATTTATACAATTCAACTCCTTATTCTAATTAAATTGTCCAAAATCGTTGGTATTTTTTTTTTAAATTTCAGATGCTTTCAATTTTAAATAAAAAATTAGTTATTAATTATTGTTTCAAAATATTTAAAACCTTATTATATTAAAAAATTGGTTTAATAAACACAACAATTTCATTAGCCTTCCTATTATATGATTTAGATTGAATTAATTTATTGCAAAACGGTTTGCTGATAATTATCGACTTCCGCAACTGATAATATATTTGCAATGAGATTAAATTTTTTATAAACCGGGAGAAATCGCGAATATGCACCGGGAGAACCGGGAGAAAAAACTTTTAAAAATAGTGACCACCCTGAACCTGTTATCGATAAAGTTGAAATTTTTTAAAAACACTAAGCCTCGCAAATTTATCGATAATGAAATTTATTTACAAGAAAATTGCAAACTTGGTCTATAATTCCCAATTTGGTTAAAGTTCTGAACGTCCAAACGAACGAAATTTTTTACTGATGACTTTGAAAATCAGGAAAAATGCTAAAAGTTTTGTTAATTTATATTGTAAATAACTTACTATTGAAAAAGAATAATAATGCATAATTTAAATTGCAGTTGGAACAATATTTTTTCAGGGCCTGAAAATAGAGAAAAAAATTGTCGCGGTTAAAAATGTTTTCTTGTTATCTTATTTCCTTTTCTTTTTTTTTCAGGGCTGTGAATCAATTGAATGGGTACGAGTTTGAGGGAAGCCCACTGAAAGTGGAGATGGCTAGTGGTGAGGGTCGACGAAGGGGTCGCAGTCAGCGAGGTGGAGTCGCCTTCTCGGGAATTCCAGGATCAGGTCGTCAGACAGACTTCCCGCTTCGAATCCTGGTCCAGTCGGACATGGTGGGGGCGATTATTGGCCGACAGGGCTCGACGATAAGACAGATTACACAGATGACCCGCGCCAGGGTCGATGTTCACCGGAAGGACAACGTCGGATCCCTCGAAAAGGCCATCACCATCTACGGCAATCCCGAAAATTGCACCAATGCTTGCAAGAAGATCCTCGAAGTCATGCAGCAGGAGGCCACCAATACCAACAAGGGGTGCGTATACTCATTCATTATTCAATCAATTAAAAAACATTCAATCAATCAACTGCAAATTAGGGAAAATTATTCAGTCTTCTTAAATTCACTTTTTTTTTCTCTCCTCAGATCTCAAGTTTCCTAAATTCTTTCGACATATTTTCGACTGTTTTAAAAGTTACCTCAAATTTTTTAGTCGTTTTTAACAGTTTTAGTGTATTTTTTTTTTATTTCAAGGAATATTCAAGGGCTTTTCAATTTAGAATATATTTCAATTATTTGTAGAATTTTTCAAAAGATTTGAAATATTTAAGGGTATTTTTTTAGATTAAAAAAGGATTTTTAAGTGTTGTAACAATCTTAAAAGGATTTCAAAAGTTTTAAAATATTTTAAAATATTTTAAAAAGTACAAAATTTTTGAAAGTAAATTTCAATATTTTGAAGGAATCACTTGACTTGAAGGAATTACAAAAGAATTGAAAGATTTTAGGGTGACTTTTTAATTAAGAGGGATTTTCAAGAATTTTAACACTCTTCAAAGGATTTCAAGAGATTTGAAATATTATTAAGTATTTAAAAAAATACAAAATTAAGAAAAGTAAATTTCAATAATTGGAAGGAATTACGAAAGATTTGAAAGATTTTAGGGTACTTTTTCAAAATGAAAAACGATTTTCGAGAGTTTTAACAATCTTCAAAGGATTTCAAAAGATTTGATATATTTTTAAGTATTTTAGAAAATACAAAATTTAAAAAAGTAAATTTCACTAATTTGAAGGAATTGCGAAAGTTATGAATGATTTTTGGGGACTTTTTCTAAATAAAAAAAGAATTTTGAAGAGTTAACAATCTTCAAAGGATTTCAAAAGACTTGAAGGAATGCGAAAGATTTAAAAGATTTTAGGGTACTTTTTTCAATTAACAAGGATTTTCAAGAGTTTTAACAATCTTTGAAGGATTTCAAGTATTTTTAAAAATACAAAATTTTCAAAAGTAAATTTCAATAATTGGAAGGAATTACGAAAGTTATGAATGATTTTTGGGGACTTTTTCTAAACAAAAAAGAATTTTGAAGAGTTAACAATCTTCAAAGGATTTCAAAAAATTTGAAATATTGTTAAGTATTTAAAAAATTTTTTTTTAATAAATTTCAATAATTTGAAGGAATTTCAAAAGACTTGAAGGAATGCGAAAGATTTAAAAGATTTTAGGGTACTTTTTTAAAATGAAAAACGATTTTCGAGAGTTTTAACAATCTTTAAAGGATTTCAAAAGATTTGAAATATTTTTAAGTATTTTAAAAAATACAAAATTTAAAAAAGTAAATTTCACTAATTTGAAGGAATTACGAAAGTTCTGAATGATTTTTGGGAACTTTTTTAAAATAAAAAAGGATTTTCAAGAGTTAACAATCTTCAAAGGATTTCAAAAAATTTGTAATATATTTTAAGTATTTAAAAAAAAAAATTTTAAATAAATTTCAATAATTTTAAGGAATTTCAGAAGACTTGAAGGAATGCGAAAGATTTAAAAGATTTTAGGGTACTTTTTTCAATTAACAAGGATTTTTAAGAGTTTTAACAATCTTCAAAGGATTTCAAAAGAATTGAAATATTTTTAAGTATTTTAAAAAATACAAAATTAAAAAAAAATTTCAAAAATTTGAAGGAATTACAAAAGATTTGAAGCAATTACAAAAAATTTGAAAGACTTTCAAGTACTCTTTTTCAAACTTTTCAAAAAGATTTTCCAGATTTTAGATGATTTTTATTTAAATTTAGACTTTTTAATAGCTTTCAAAAATATGCAATATTTTAAAGGGAATTTTCCAGAATTTTAAAGTATTAATAAAATATCCAAGGTATTTTCAACAGCTTTAAAAAGTTTTAAGGGATTTCAAAGAATCTAACATTTTTTTCGGATATTGTATAAAACTTTTCGAAGAAATTTTCATTAGATACCAATTATTTAAAGGGATTTCTAGAATTCTTAAGGTATCAGGAGCTTTTTTTTTTAAATCCCAGGTATTTTCAAGATCTTTAAAATATATCGAGGGATTTCAAAATATTTTAAAGAATTTAATGTTTTTTAATTTCAAGAAATTTTCAACGGGTTTACAATTGTTTATAGGATTTCAAAAGATTCAAAATATTTTAAGATTTTTTTAATAGTCTGCACAAAGTTATTAACATATTTCAATCATTTGAAGGGACTAGAAAAAATTTCGAGAAATGTTCAAGAGCTTCAAAAAATTATAAGGGATTTCAAAACATTTCCAAGGATTTGAAATATTTGAAGGTATTAGAAAAGATTCTGAGGTTTTTTAAATTGATTTTAGTAATTAAATGGGATTTTAAAGAATTTTAGGGTATTTCAAAAATATACAAGAAATTTTAAAGAGCTTTAAAAAGTTTCAAGGAATTCTACAAGATTTCAAAGGATTTTAAATAATTTCAGCTATTTTAAAAGATTTCGAAAAATTTTTAATAGATTTTAATCATTTGATTTTAAAGGATTGAAGGGTATTTTTAATACATTCAAGGAATTCTCAAGAACTTTACATTTTTCAAGGAACTTAAAAATACTTCAAATTTTTTTACATCTTTTGGAATATTGTAAAAGGTTTCAAAGAAATTTTTATCAGATTTCAATAATTGAAAGGGATTACAAAAGATTTTTTAAAAAGATTTTATGGTATTTTAAAAAATTCAAAGAAATTTTAAAAGATTCTAAAGGATTTTTTTTACTGTATCTGAATAATTTAGAATTTTAAAAAATTATCATGGTGTTGCAAAGAATTTCTTAGAATTTCGAAAGATATTGCACCGGATTTCATAATAATTTCATAGATTTTAAAGAGATTATTTGAAGAGATTTATAAAAAACACATTTTCAAATATTTTTTGCGATTCATTTGAAATTCACTCTGAATTATTCCTAATTTATCTTAAATTCTTTGCAATTATCTTGAATTCTTCTCATTTCACTCAATTCTATTCAGTTCAGTGGATTGTTTTTTTTAGTTTGTATTTAATTTGTTCTGAATTCTTTTGAACTTAACCAAATTTTTTTTGAATTCCTTGGCATTTTTCTGGACTCATTTTAATCTTACTGAATTTAATGCATTTTTGCATAATTTTTAATTGCTTTCAATTCATATAATTTTTCAAAATTATTAGAATAGATAGAAAATTATTTAGAATTTAGTTCAAATAATCCAAAACGTTAAAAATGGTCGTTAATTTTAACTTAACACTTTTTTTAAATGCCCTGAATTTAAAAAAAAATGCTAAAACTGACAATTTTTGAATTATCACTTTTAAAATCCTTTCAGATCCGTTGAAATTTTCTAAAAATACTCAAAGACTTCAGTTTTATAAAATTCTTGAAAATACTTTCAAATTATTAAAATAGATTAAATATTAGATAGAATTTAATATAAATAACTTAACATCTTGCAAATAGTATTTATTTTAACTTGGAAAGTTTTATAACATTCTTGGAAATACTTAAAATTATTAAAATTGATTGAAAATCAATTAAATCTTTTAATATAAATGTCACAGTTAAATTATTTATTATCATTATTTTTGTAAACAAAGATCAAACTTATTGTATAATACTCTGAAATTTTTATGAATTTAAAGGCGATCAAAATAATTTTGTTATTATTTCTCCAATTTATTTGAAGTCTTTTGAATTTATTCTGATTTGTTTCTGAATTCTTTTAGATTGAAAAAAGTCACATTATTTATTAAAAATTGCAATAATAGCTTAAAAGATTTATAAATTTAAATACAGGGTAAATTTTATTCCATTAATAAAAGATTCTATATTAAAAATATTACAAGATTAGAATTTTGCTCTGTAAATATTGACGGTCACGAGAAATGAAAAAAGGGGCCAGGAAATGCAAAAAAAAAGAGAAAAAATGCAATTGAAAATTTATAAGAAGTGTTCTTTTTTTCCATTAAACAGTGAAATCACGCTGAAGATCCTTGCACACAATAATCTGATTGGTCGCATAATCGGTAAGGGTGGAAACACAATCAAGAGGATTATGCAGGACACTGACACCAAGATCACCGTGAGCAGTATCAACGACATCAACAGCTTTAATCTTGAACGCATCATCACGGTCAAGGGATCCATTGATAACATGAGCAAGGCCGAGGCCATGATTTCCCAGAAACTTCGTCAAAGTTACGAGAATGACCTTCAGGCCATGGCTGTGAGTACAATACACCTTTTTTTTATATTATTATTTTTTTATTATTTTTTTATTATTTTTTTATTATAAGCCATGAAACTATTTTTCTATTATTTCCGAGACAAAAAAATGACACTATTTTTAAACTTTTTCGCTAACTGGCTGGAATAATATTTTTTTTTATTTGCCCTAAAGACATTTTTAATATATTTAAATAAATTAAAGGATAATTTTAAAAAAATTTTAAAAGATTTTAGGTTATTTTAATAAATTAAAAAGAATTTTAAAGAGGCTTAAAAAGCTTGAAAGGATTTCAAAAGATTTGAAATATTTTAGAGCGTTTAAAAAAGTTGGACGAAAGTTTAAAAAATTTAAAATAAATTGAAGTATTTTTAAAACATCCAATAATTAGGAGCTTCAAAAACTTAAAAGAGATTTTAAAATATCAAGTGATTTTATTTTTAGTGTATTATACATGTTCGAAGAAATTTTTAACAAATTCCAATAATTTGAAAGAACTCGAAAGGATTTTCCAGATTTTAGTGTATTTTTAAAAATTTTAAAGGATTTTAAATATTTTAGGATATTTTAACAGATTCCGTAGAATTTTTAAAAGATTTTAATAAGCTGGGTGAATTTTTAAAGAATTTTTATCAGGGTATTCTTAAAAAATCCAAAGAATTTTTAAAAGCCTAAACGAATTTTAAGGGATTTCAAACCAAAGAATTTAACATCTTTCTGTACATTGTAAAAGGTTTTAAAGAAATTTTTATTTGATTTTAATTTCATTTGAAAACATTTCAATGAATTACATTTTTTTAATTTCAAGAAATTTTCAAGAGCCTTAACATGTTTTTAGTGATTTCAAAATATTAAAAATATTTTACTGTATTTTAATAGATTCCACAGAATTTTCAATTAATTTTTATAATTTGCAGGAATTTAAAAGTATTGTGAAGATTTTAGCTATTTTTTTTCGAGCTGTAAAAAATTTTTCCCTGAAAAAATATTTTTAAACTTCTTCACTTATTGGTTAGAATAATATTTTCTTTATTTTAACAAATTATAACGTACTAAGAACTTGTCTGAAGAAAATATTTGTAATATTTTAGATTATTTTAAAAGATTATAAGAAATTTTAAAAAGATTTAAATAAATTAAAGGAATTTAAAAGGAGATAAAAAGATTTTGGGATATTTAAAAAATTAAAAAGATGTTTAAAACAAAAAGCGTCCAAAAAGCTTTCAAGGATTGCAAAAAATTAAAAATATTTTTCGATATTTAAAAAGATCGAAATTTTTTTTAACAAATTTCCATAATCTGCAAGAATTCGAAAGGATTTTCAAAATTTAAGAGTATTTTTTTAAATTTCAAAGGATTTTAAATATTTTAGGGTATTTTAAAATATTCCAAAGACATTTCAGAATATGTCAATAATTTGAATGAATTTTTAAAGAATATTAGAATATTCCTAAAAAAATCCAAAGAATTTTCAAGACCTTTACAATATGTTACTGTATTTTAAAAGATTCCACAGAATTTTTAATTGATTTTGATAATTTGAAAGGATTTCAAATATTTTAAAGTTTTTAAAAACAGCTTTTAGAGTATTTTTTAAAATATTTCAAATGTTTTAAAACATTTTATAGTATTGTTAAAGATTTAGCAGAATTTTCAATAATTTGAAGATATTTTTGAAAAAGTTGTAGAATATTTATAAACAAACCCAAAAAATTTGCATTAGCATTTAAAAGTTTTAAGATATGAAAAGAATCTTAAAGGGGTTTTAAAGATTTAAGCGTATTTAATTTTTTTTTTAATTTTTGAAGTGGTTTAAAAATAAAAAGATTTAAAGGATTTCGAAATTTTTGAAATATTTGAGGGTGTTTGAAAAAAGTCGAAGAAATTGTTAATAAATTTCAATAGTTTATAGGAATTTCAAATGATTTGAAAAATTGAAGTATTTTTTAAATTTTAATTTCCAAGGGTTTTAAAACATTTTACAGTATTTTAAAACATTCCGCAGAATTTTAAATAATTTGAAAAACTTTTTTAATAGATTTAAATAAATTGAAGAAATTGAAAAGGATTTTTTAAGACTTTATTTTTTGTTTTAAAAAATTAAAAAGAATTTTCAAGAGGTTTAAAAAGTTGCAAAGGATTTCATAAGATTTGAAATATTTTATGGTATTTAAAAAAAATTCGAGGAAATTTTAAATAAATTTTAATAATTTTAAAGAAATTTCAAAAGATTTTAGAGTAATTTTTTTAATTTCAAAGGGTTTTAATGTTTTCGGGTGTTATAAAAGATTACGCAGAATTTTTATAATTTGAAGACATTATTAAAAGAATTGTAGTTTATTCTTAAAAATAAGCAAAGAATGTTCATCAGTTTAAAAAAGTTTTAATGGGTATCAAAAAGAAGGAAAGATTTTAATAAAAAATATAAAATTAAGGGCAGATTCAATCAAGAAAGTCGAGTTTGAAAAAAATATTCAGTTTTTCATAAAAAAAAATTAACTTCCTAAAAAAAAAAGGATTTTGTATAAAAAAAGACGATTTTTTTAACAAAATACATCAATTTTCAGCGAAATATTAATTTTTCTACCAAATTGTTGAATTTTTCAGTCGAAACTGTAAGTTTTTTTCAAAACAGTTCAATTTTTCTACTGAATGAGATGGATTTTTAAACAAATAAGATTAATTTTGAAGATGTTTTCACTTTTTAACGCAATTGTTGAATTTTCATAAAAATAATCAACTTTTGAACCAAATATAAAAATTTGTAATGGGTTCTATTATTTCTGTTTGCATTTAAGTGAAAAAACGAATAAAAGTAGGAAATATTAAAATAGGAGATTTCTCTCTTTTCCTGTTTATGAAATTAACCTGGAACATTTGGGCATTTGTCGTATGCAGACAATCTGTCAGAAAAAAAACAGGAATATAAAACTGGAAGGGTTCCCGTACCGACCCACTTGATTTTCGTGAAGTCAGTTCCGTTTAACCCATCTACAAAACTAGATTTTTTATATTTGTTTTCCGTGTATTTATTTATTAAGTTATTAATCATTTTTAATTTATTTTTTTTATTTTTAACGTTTTTTTAGTCCAAATTTATTTGAATAATTTTTACTTAAAATTTTTTTATTTTTAACGTTTCTTTAAAACTAAATTGTTAAATTTCTAAACCGAAAAGATCCGTTTTTAATAAAAAAAATGGAGTTAATACATTTTTATTGCAAATTAATCTTCAATTAAAAAAAAAAACACGAATTTTCTATAAAACAGGTGTTGAAAATGTCTTTTGATTGAATTTCACTATTTTTGATTAAAGTAAAAATATTTTTTGGTTGAAAATTTATCTTCTTGGTAAAAATTTTTTTTGCTTAGAATAAATGTTAAAAATGTAACTATTTCGCGTTTTATTAAAAAATTATATTTTTAATTGAAAGTTAATACTTTCTAATTGTAAATTTAACAAATTGGTTGAAAGTTGAAGCACTTCGAAACAGTTCAATTTTATTGTTAAAGATTCTTGGTTTGAATGACCTTTTTTGTGAAAAATTCATATTTTTAGATTGTGAATTATTCTGTTTTGTAAAAAAATGTAACTGTTTCGTTGAAAACTCATGTATGTTTATAATTTTATTTTTTTTCTTCATAGATTAAACTATTTTGTTACGAAAATGGTATTTTTTGCTAAATTCTACTGGTTAAACAAATTTTTGTTCGGGATATTGAATTTTTAACTATTATACTAACTATTTGATTGAAAGAATTCATGTATTTTTTAATTTGTGTTTTTCGATGGCACATTCATCTTTTATTTTGAAAATTCAACTGTTCTTGGGGGTTTTTAAATTTATCTCTTGAATAAAAATTACATTTTTCGGTAAAAAAGCAAGGTAAATTATGGTCGAAAATTTAAGGTTAAACAATCAACTAATCATTTGGTTAAAAAGTTATCTTTTTTGCTCAAAATTAAAAAGTGAAAGCGTCATTTTCCAGATTATAGATTGAAAAAATGTAAACGTGCGTTTGAAAGTTTATAAACTTATTTTTAACTTAAAAATAACTGTAAAATTAAAGGCTCTTATTAAATTAAAAATTTGTTTTCAGAAACTTTTTAATCTTCAGAAGTTCGAAGAGATTTTATGCTTTAAGGTTACAATTTGTATTGTTCTATTTAAAAAAGTTTTTATTTTTAAGAGAAATTGTTGAATTTTGTTGTATAAATAACAATTAAACATTTATTATTTGTAGAAAAAATGTGAGTAATTTTAAGAGATATTTAGACATTTTTGTTTCAGAATTTCTAAATATATTTTAAAATGAATAAAATTTTCCCTACAATTGGTCGAAAATTCTGAACATTAAACAAAAAATCCTTAAAATCTTCCAGGTTCTTTTTTGACAATTTCGGAAATCTTTAAAATTTTTGTTTGAATATTCTGTTAAAACTTATTTTTCAAAATAAAAAATCATTTTCAATTTGCCTAGCTATTTAAAGAAAAAAATTTAATTATTTGGTTGAAGCCTCTCACAATTTTTAAAAAGCCTTTACATTTTTTTTCAAATCTGAAAAAATCTATATTTTGTTTTAAATCAGTCTTATGGGTCTTTGCGTCTTAATTTCCGAAACATTAATTTGAATTCCTACATTCTGAAAAAAAACATTATTTAAAAAAAAAAAAACTCGCGGCAAATGATCGCTGGAAAAAGCAGGAATTGTCAGGGAATAAATTATTTAATTATTTAATGCAGGATGTCTACCATGCCTGGAAAACCAGCAAAAGCCTGGAAATGTCAGGGATTTTTTTTTAAGTCAGGGAATTTTTTAAGAGCATAGTTACTTTTTTTT
>JAAAKG020131901.1:0-14662 GCA_010014905.2 Druon quercuslanigerum | reverse complement strand
CTTTTGATTTAGTACTTGGAGATGTAAATGATGATTAAAGAAAAGATTATAATCCAACTCTAAATGGCCTACAACAAGGCCGATAAATTACACATTACAGCATTGCGCAGCCTTACTTGTCTGTGTGTCTGCCTCCTCATTTAACAATTTAAGTATATGACTGATTGACTGACTGACTGACTGACTGCCTCCAGGTCTTCGAACTGGGTGGACTTTTGGCCGGCTCTTTAGTCGACAATCGGATGAAAAGGGAGATTAGTAATCCCGCCATGCGGTCACCGAATTCGGCGAATATTCATTGAATTAATAAGGGCTATGCAATGTCCAGGTCCCAGTCTAGTCTAGTTTAGTCGACCGGATGAGAAAAATGATAGGCTTATCGACAAAAGAAACTAAAAGAATACAAGACACAGGGATTTGAGGCTGGGGTGGGATGAGGGGGGGGGGTGACAGGAAGTGTCAATTTATCCGAAAAAGGGGAAGAAGATCTATGGGTGGTCGATCTTGTCGAACGTGGGATATGTTGCAAGATTCGATAAGATTCGGAAAGAGACCTTGGATAAGAGTAAAAAAATCGCGCGTGGCTCCATACATGTTCAGAGTTCCAAGGACTCATCATCCATGAGAAAATCGGTTTGCAATTTGAATAGTAGGCTCTTATCATTCGCGTAATATTGACATATTCCAAACAAACATATCTCTCGAGACTAATGTATTCACAAGATTATGGAATTAGGTGTTTTAGGTGTTTTGATTACGAGTTTGTTCCTTCGTTCATTTATTCGTTCCTTCTTTCTTTCCTTCTTCAACAAGTAGGTACTGTATAATTTCCTGGCATATGTCGAGTTATATTCCAGTTAATTTGGCAGTTTCACACGATGCCAGCAAGAAGAAGGCTTTTTAAAAATTTCGAGTTTGAGCGTATGAAAACTATCTGTAGCATCATGTTGCAAGAGCCACATTCTCTCTGATGAAGGTCAATGATACAGAAGTTTAAACAGTGGAGGTGTCGAGGTGGAGACGACAATTCATGGGACTTGAAATTCAGAGTCATTTCCATGAAATTGGTTGATTCATTTTCCAAATCCAAAGAATTAAAGGTTTTTTTTCAGTAAATTTATGAAAAAAGAGGGCATACACTATTCTAATTCCGCGTTGATGATGGGAGCAAAGCTTTTGCCTCAGGGGGATTATTTATTACTATTTAATAATGCAGGCGAGCTGCAGAAACTGATCCACATTTCTTTATTATGTTATATTCTGAAACGAATTCATTCGGCTACCCACATTGAATACTCAGCCCTATGTCGTATAACCTAATGGACTTTCATGTGGGTGATTCTTTTATACATGCGAAATTCCCCATAATTAGGATGGGTTCGAAGTATTGCCAGTTTTACTTACCTACGGGCACTTCCTGCCACTAGAAAGTTATTTTAACTACACTGAGAAAAATTTATGTTTGAATGAAACAAATATTTCTTTGATGTGACGTCAAACAAATGTTTGCTTGATGCAAAGACATTTTCCGTTTGTCGTTCTTTATTTGATTCGAACAAATTTTTACTGAGTTTAAATAAATCTTTTTTTTAAGATTTAAAAGATTTATAATTTATAATTAAAATTATTTATAATTATTATTATATATGTAAACGCAGAAACACTTATTCACTCATAATGTCTAATTCTGGTTAATTTCTAATTGTGCTTCTCATTTCTCAAATAAAGAAAAAAACATAAATTAAAATACTTATAAATCAACCAGAATTAGACATATGAATTAAATATGCATGAGTATTTCTGCTTTTAAGTATACAGTAATAATTAACATCAATAATGAACATTGTGGATTTCATAAATAATCTTTATAAATAAAGGAGGCTAGAAAAAAGACTTGTCTCCAAAATCTTGAATTATATCGAAGGTAAAGCCCCAAGATTCAAGTAGTTTTAATACTAGATTTTTACAAGATTCATGATTTGTTTATTTCAATTATATGAATTGATGCAAATTTTATAGTTTGATTGAAAGAAATTTTTTTCTGAGTTTTGAAGGTTTATGCCAAATCTGACTGGTCGAAACCCTAGATTCAAATCCCGTGTGAAATATAAATTCAATGATAAATACATGGTCCGTGAAAAGGCATCGTTACTGTATAACTGAATGAAGCAGTTGAGCAGTGATAGAACAAGATTCTTTAAAATGACACGTTCCATATGGTTACACTTACTAGAAAAACAGTTATATTTACTACTGGTAATAATTTGTTTGATTATTCAATGGATAGTTGTTTCAACTCTTTCATGCATACGAAACTTCCCATATTTTAAACAGAGAAAGAGGAGAAGTAGTACAGAAGTAGCTGAAGCAACTGGAATTTTCACCAATGAGAATCAACAGATTGTTCAGAATGAACACGTGGTTATGGCTGAAATTTTGACGCGATTTCGCTGGGATCGGGTGCAATTTTTCAGATTAGCACCCGTGTGTGGGTGTGTGTGTGTGTGTGTCAATCACTGCAACTAAATGAAGCAGTTATACAGTTACTGAACAAGATTAATTGAAATTGAACCATATGGTTTAATTTACAAAGAAAACTGGTATATATACCACTTTTCATAGTTGTTTTTTTTACTATTTAATGCTTGCACTACATATGCGTATACTTGGCTTGCGAGCGCCTCCAGCAATTAGGAAAAAGTATTAGTAACAGTTACAGGAGTTTTTCTCATACACAACATTATTTGAAGTCGTGAAATATTTTTTATCTTTAGAAGTGGGTCTTTTATCTGACATGCACTTGTGGTATTTAACTCTTAATCGTATGTCATATGCGAATGCGATCTAGGGTCTTAAATAGAAATGGTAATCTTGTCTTTTCTGAGAAACGGCTAAGTTCTGGTGGCCCAGTAATATCTAATTCCGTCTATGTGTGACTCCCACGATGCCCAATAAGAGCCGTACGGTGGCGCCACATATTACTAAAATGCGAGCGAGCGAGCACATCTTCATCATCTTCACATTTCACCTGAAAATGTGTTGCGCCACATGGCGACATGGCGACATCGCGACGCCGCGCCGGCATCAACGTGTCACCCCCCAGTATTATACATACGTAGTAAACGCGTACGCTTAATACGCTCCCCCCCCTCCCTCCTCTGCTGTCCTCTTCTCTCCTCTCCTCTGTGAACGCACGTGGACTTCTGTACATTTTACACACTGCATATAGACTATACATATATGCATGTAACACTGAGGCTACTGACTCGCGGTACTATAATATAGAATATAGAATATAGAATATATATGTAGATAGAGTAACAGAAATGGAACTTACTCCACTCGACTCGTGTACTCACACCTCGCGAATGTGAAGACATTCTTTCTACTATTATATAGGCGTGGCGCATTGCACCCGTTCACGGCTAATTCAGAGTTCAAATCTGACGTCTGCTATTGATAGACAAAATATTTAATTGCCATTATCCTCTATACTTCTTTCATCTGTAGCTTTCCTCTCTAGTTTTCGCGTTTTTATTTCTCGTCTCTAGATTTCTTATATCTAGTTCTCTTCTCTAGTTTTCTTTCTGTAGTTCATCCGACTTGATGTCTAGCATTGATAGAGAAATTATACAATTGGCCCTTCTTTGTCAATTTTATAAATCAAGTTCAAGATTGAATAATTTTGAACTTGATTGTACAGTTAGAACATTCTTAAAGACGCCGAATCTGTGCAAAGTGCCACTTCGCATTCAAAAGGAGATCTTAATAATCACTGATGTGTGAAGTTTGAGCACATCGCACATCCCTTGTGGATCCCACCATCAAGGAAGTGCCAGATACAGTATCCTTTTTTAAGATTTTTTTTCTTGTATTTTTTCCCCTAGAAACCTAGAATGCACGATCGCGATCTTGGAGATATTGCCGTGTGGAGAGAACCGGTCTGCGCGCGCGAGATGAAAGTGCGGTACGCGCATAAATTCGTTCTGACCGAGGGATAATCGAACGGGGCCCTAAGGCCTAAGTAATTCGATACATCGCTATGTTCCGTGCCGCTGCCAATTTAGATTTCTAAATCAGGGTCGAAACTCGAAACATGAAATTTCTATAAAGCCTTAAATCTGGCTAGCTGCTATTTTTAATACTAATTCAGAAGGTGAAATTCTAGAAGCATGCAATTTATAATAATTGTACGAAATCGCTGCAAATTGTAAAGAACTTGGTGGATCCTAATGTTCAACCTTGGACTTATCTAATATTTTATCCATGTGGAACTAAAGTTTATGGTACGAGTATAATGCGAGGAGATAAAGATTATCAGATCCACGATTATTTAAACAGTGGTTCGTTTGATGATTATATGTAAAAATGAGGAAAGACTGCATTACTTAAGTAATATCCAAGCGAAAATACGGTAAATGAGGATCTTCGTTATACCTTCCTACATTTCTTGGGCCTTCCAGTGAATATGATGCAACTGTGTCAAGCCACATTTGTTCACAAAAAGTACGTTCAATCCTCATTAACATTGATGTTTAATTGTCACATAACTGTAGCAGTTGTTGCAAGCTAGCAATCATTTCAAGAAATTCGCGAGGTAGATGGAGTTATTTATGAAACATTCACATCAACTTGTTTAACATTGGGTCTTATTGCAATGACGAGTGAAATCGACCGATGGGCGAGGCTGCTCAAAGTCTTATAAGATTATTTGTTCTAGAATTTCGATTCATTTTCACCCAAAGCCAATCAAAAAGTATCAAATAGACTCACTGAGAAAAATGTTTTTTTAAATCAAACAAATTTTGTTTAAATCAAACAAACTATTTCTTTGATAGGTTTGAAGAAATGTTAGTTTGATACAATGCAATTTTTGCCTTGTCTTTATCTATTTGGTTCAAACAAATTTTTCGTAATTTAAAAAAACTCTTGTTTAAATTAAGTAAAATGTTTGTTTACATTAAATATTATATATTTTAAAAATTAATTAATGATTTTTTGTTAAGTGGAGTAAATATAAAAAACAAACTTAACCTTCAAATTGAGCATTCTTTATCAAAAATAATGTGTAAACTCGATAATATTTTTGTTGTTAATCGTAATTATCCTTATATGTGTAAAAGCAGGAACACTGATTCAATCCGAATGTTTAATTCTGGTTCATTCCTGATTGTGCATCTCATTTTAAAAATAAAAAATCATAAATTAAAATAATTCCTGATTTGAAGTATACAGCGATTATTACAATTGATAAAAAGACATATGCATTCGAGATATTGCGTGAATTTTCCAATTAATCTGAAGTTTTCCAGTAAATCAGAACCGTTAGAATCACACAACACCGACAAAGAGAAATCTCATCAAATCAATGAAGGATCAATCAATTTAGATTTTATTTTAGTATCGTAGGTGGAACCCTCCTGCAGCGCCTTTCACGCCAGCGGCACATTGTAAAACTGTTTTGCATTGTATTTTGTGTATGAATCAAATAAACATTGTTATGAATTCAAATAACGATTTTTAACAAATGTATTGTCTAATAAAAGCCAATTTTTTGTTTAAATCAAACAAATTGCACTAAAAAATTATTTTTTTTTCAATCAATAAGACAAATATTTCCCATTTATTAAAATTAAAGTAATCTTCTTTTAATAGAAGCAATAAATTTGTTTCTTTCTATGATAAGAATTCAAACAAACGTTTTTCCGAGTGTATTTCTCCTATTAGAAATGAGTGTCATATGCGTATCTTGATGTTTGAGCATCATGCAAAGAATACTCAAGTGTTTTTTTTTGCACTTTTCCTCGTTTGTCTAACCGTCAAAGGCAGGTCTTACAGTCTTGAAGTAATGAAAGAGATAAAAATGGAAACAAACGAATGTGGATGCAACCAGTATTTATGACAAAAAGATGTAATTGGTTTAGCAATTAATGAAGAAATATATAATAACTCATCAGGTCAAGACTGAGCGTAGCGTGACTAGAAAAAAGAAAGTGGTTCTGGAGGAGAAAAAACCTTGAAATATTGGGGGAGCATAGTAGGGGGTCCGCGGTCGGTTCGTGCGCTCCTGATTGTCCCCCTCCCCTCCCCACCCTCTGGAGTCCGCGACGAGCGATAGCGAATGCCGGCAAAAAGGGCTAACCGCATTCCGGTGACCATTTAAACAGCACGGCGGGTCCCACGCTTGACCGCAAGCCGGCCGGCCGGCCTGGCTGGCTGCCTGGTTGCCTGCCTGCCTGCCTGCCTGATACTGGTGACGTCATTAGCTCCGCGTGACCTTCGAGTTGCCGCGCTTTTCGCGCACTGATCTATCGCGCATGCGCCTTTGCGATCTAACTCCGACCAGACGATCATTAAGACTACGGCACCTGAAACGGCAAACGGGAAATGTTAAATTCCTATCGCGCGTAAAACTCTTCACTAGCTAGACAGTATAGATAACAGTGAGGCAGTGAAACCGATACATTTAAAAGCCACCTGTAAACTCTGAGGCTCCATTTTAATTTCAACCTTTCACAACTGTGCTAAATTTAATCTGGAATATATACATGCAAACAACTATTATATATTAATTCAAGCTTTTCAGTGCTCTTATCTGTCTTTTATTACCGCCCAGCAATTTCACCATTAGATTCACTCTGCAAATACAATAGTTGCGATATGTTTCTGTTGCATGCAAGTAGTCATTTAAAATCCTTTAAACTTCATCTTTTGATTTGTGAAGAGTATATGTATGTACGTATGTATTTTTTTGTATGCATAACATTATGTAGAAGATAATATAAAAAGGGAGCAAGTTATCGCGTCATTGTACCAGCAGCAATAAAGAATTAGAGATTTACAAATGTGAAAGTAGAACAAGCATTATTTAAATATGGAATAGGGTAAAGAACATATTGAATACCTATATTTTGAGGAAAATATACGCGATGCGAATTTTCATTTCACGAAGTTGTGTTAAGATATAATACTGAATGCTTATCGTGAGGAAAATCTAAAAGACTAACATTTATCACTTTATACAAAGTATGGAGAAGGATAAATGTGCCATTTTCTTGAAACTTGAAACGTGCATATATCTTTTCTTCTCCAGCATCTGTATTGAGGTACAAGCTATTAATTAGCATTTTTGATAAACAAATACTAACAAAGAACATCCTCTCAAGCATTTCAATTCTAAAATTTAAATAAAAAAAGATACTACTAAATCAGTAGGAAATTCAGAATCCGTTATCAAACCTAAGAGCAAAGTGTTATATAATAGGTCGTAAGTAATAATTGGGTCGCCTTTAAACCTATCTTCACAGGAATGATTATGGCAAATCGAAAGTTCATGACATTCCTATCAATGAGAAGTCAGTCATACATCTTAAACGGATGCAACAAATCTTTGACATTGACCTCGCTGATCCCAGCCAAATGTACTAGAGGCTGAAGAGAACTTTAGTCCAGACGATATTACCAATCCGCAATTTTTGGAAAAAATCCACGAAAATTTCCTCACCTCACGAGAGAATCGTATCTGAGCCTATGACGACCGAACATTGTTTCAAGTCCAAAGAAACATTGCACTTTTTGCAGAAATTTTTCCAGGCATCATTGTCAGGGGTTCGCGGGCTTTTCCTTTACCCTTCAGCGAGTCTAAATTGCCAAAAAGAATCGTTGTGTAATTTATGAATTATCCCTAGTACGTGTGAAAGGTCAATTTATCAAAAGAAGAACAAAGAAGGATGTTGGGAGGAGGTCTTTCTAGAAAATTTGGTGGGGGAGCGAAAAGTCGTCGTATAGGGTCAATGTCGATTCCCAGCAGCACGTGTGGAGACTCGTACGCGCGACCTTGAGGGCCAGTGCGTTGACTTTTCTCTCTCTCTCTCTCACTCTCCCTTATATTATTATACGAAACCACGAAAAGTACGTCGGCACCGATCGAACGAGGGTTTCTTGTCCGTTGGGATAGGGGCGTTGCGTCGCGTCGTGTCGCGTCGCCCTTCGTCTCTATATACGTGTGGTATCGACCCCTTCAACACACCTCAACCGCAGAGTTTTACTAGCCTTTGTTCAGGCATATTGAAGACGTACATTTGGTATTAGGCAACATTGCCAACATTTTCTTGAAACCACACTATCGGGCATGTAGGGGTCATTGAGTAAGAGCAGAGATTTCGGGAGATCAGGGTCTTGGGGTTCATTAAACAGAAAAAATTTTTCGGAGGTTTTAATCTTCCCGATATTAGCGTTCTCTGATAGTCATGCTTACAAAAATTGCAGCAAGAACGATAAGAGCCTTTTTTTCACGCTTCTTTCAAGAAATTCTAAATTTTACCTTGAGATTGGCTCACAATTTTTTAACTATAAAAATCTGGAAGTCTTGAATTTTTCATGTGAACCGTACAGGTTAATCCTTTTTTTTTATTCTTCGCTTATATTCCATTTATTTTTTCAAAATATGGTATTATGCATTTATCGAGGGAAGCTGGCGTTTGTTACCGAGAACGATATTTTCAGAACGAAGAAATAGCATTAGAAAACTGAATTAAAAGAGAGTTAGTTGCAAGTAAAGTTAAAAACCATACTATTAATTCATTTCGCGAATAAAGTAGTTAAAATAGTACTGATATTGGTGCGAAGATACCGAAGTAAGAATTAGTAATGCATTCCGACGTGATTTTGCATATATTTTTCTGGCTTAATTAAGAGAATACCATTATCATTGTTTAAGTCAAAAAGTGAATGGGCTAGATTAATTTGATTTGATGGTGATGGTATAAGTGTCGTAATGCTTCTTCATCAATCAACATAGTAAGCACATCATTATCATGTTTAATTTTTTTTTGAACAAATTTCAATCTACAAAACCACTTTATTAAAAAGTTTTTAAAAAGCATTTCCGAGAAGGTTGCCAACGAGGGTATTTGAAATGTACTTTAAAATGCAAAACGCTGTAAAGCCTTTGAGAATTAAATTTTTGATTAAAAAGCAATAAAAGTAGTAAAGTAATGCAAAGATGAAATGTCACTGATCTAGGATGGGAGAAATAAACTTACTAGCATTTCCATATAGGAATCAGATCCTAAGAAGGAAAGCGGGGGATGACTGCGTTTCAGTTTGAGTCATACAGCACGTGATGGAACGTTCTTCCTGGTCGTTCATTTCTCCATACAGACCATAGAGACGTAAATCCCATCAAAGCCCACGCGGCTCGCCTTCCTCTGGCTTAGAAACCCAATCCAGTTACGAAAGTGATTATCAACCTACCTACATAGACTTTAGTTCATTGCAGTATAGTATAGTATAGTATAGTATAGTTGAACTGCATGCTGCGCGAAACACCTACGTCCTGTACACAGTTAGAAACCACTTCTGCACCCACACAACTCACAAAACTCATACAACTCACACAAGGTGTATCGTCGTATCGAGCCGAGCTGCGACATCTTTCAATGCGATATTGATTTCGCCGCCTTATTGACAAACAAAAAACATGCAACTAGATTGAGTCTGGAAATTGATTCGCACAGAAAATGCCGATTGTTCTGTCGCCCTGTGACCGAAATGGAATTGTAGCGAGCAAGTAGAGAGAAATTCAATAAGAGTGAAAAGAGAGAAACAGGACTGCATTAAAGTTTTGAGATGTAGAAGCGAGAAAGAGTTGAAGAAGAGAAAGGATTGTTATCGATCCAACATGCACAGATCTAATATCTCCCCATTAGATAAAGATGTGATCTGCATAAATCAAATGAATCTAGCAGCATCTTTTCAAATATTTTCAGAGCCTGCGAAGACACTTGCAGTTTCAGATTAGTGGACCGTGATCGTTTCAGGGCAAAACGTCGAGAAAGCGGAATACCTACGATTTCTGTTTGGCGCTCGACAAAAACCCATTACGTTGCATTTTTGCGCAATGAAACAGTTATAGAAGCGAAACTATTCCCCCTTTTCACCTTCTGTCTGCCGAATTTCGGCAATAAAATCTGATATCAAATATTTCTCTATGCGCAACAATCAATTTGAAATAATCATACTCCCGATTTTAGAAGATGGGCCAAAGTAACATGCGATTTTGAAGAAAAAATGGAGGACAGGAATCGATCGGAGGATCTGAAGCCGGTCGACATTCCAGAGCCAGGTTTTGCGAACCTGAAGTTTTAGCGCTCGGAATTCTGATTCCTAGATCAAACGCCCGCGTGCACTGTTCGTTGAACGTTGACCATGTAATTTGCGATGGTTTTTCTCTCTCTAGATTTCTGGGTCATTTTATCATTCATCATCATCATCATCATCATCATCATCATCATCATTATCATTATCATTATCATCATCGCGGGTGAGGCACCACGCGAATAAGAAAAGGAGTTTGGGAGCCACGGCAAATTTTATGTGAATTGTAACTCGTCATATTTTTCAAGTCTGCATTCCTTCATCATTCCTTTGTCATTTCAGAGACTCATTAAAAATATCATTTAACGCTTATGCTTCTTCATTACTGACAATCTTCCGTTTAGAAAATCAGAATAGGACAACTACTCTCCAAGTTACTACTGAATTTGAATAGTCCGTTGAAAATATTTAGATTGTCAGACTAATATTACTAAATTTCTAAATTCCTAAAATCCTATATTCCTCAATTCACTGGTGAAGATCCACCAGTAATATAATTAAATATAACTATAGAACGAGCTCAGTCTTGACGTTTTCCGCTGCATGCATCCATTCTAACAGTAAAGTCTCTCCCACGCTACCGAAGTTAATGAATGAACGTATGAATGAAAATTGCGTCATCATGGGGATGCAGTTTAACGTACAGTCCCGTTAAAATCGAAATCACGTCGAGAGCTGTGTCATTAAGTTAATTACTTCCTGTGTGCTTGAAACGGAACGACTGACCGGCACGCGCACATGTCCCAGAGGGTTCAAAAGTTTTATCTTTATCTTCAGCAGGTTATATCTTGATAGGACTCGCGATAACCCAAGAATTAGTTACAATCGATCGCGTGATCTGCCGAAGCGTTCCTCAATAATTACCTCGGACTGGTGCACTTTAAAGCTGTCGTTTTCCTCATCTCGAGAAGGCACAGAAAATGCAAACAATATTGCACAACCAAGGAAAAAACCTGTTGCACAATTGAAACAGCGCCCTCGATTCACTCAGACAAGTGTTTCCCTCTAGATCACATATAACTTGCTTCAATTAATTATAAGTGTGTAGTCTTGCTAAGTAATTCTTTGCGCTCTCTGTTTATCAAATCTGGAAATAAGTTGAGAGACAGTCTTCTAATTCGATCCGGGAAATCCTTAATCATTTCCTTATAGATATTAGAGATGATGCACTTCAAGACAAGAATAAGACAAGAATATCCTTATCTTGTTTCCAATCGCTCGAAAATATGTACACTAACGTCATTCCATTAATGGCCGTTTTCGAGATTCTTGTTTTATAACAAAATAAGGTCGATATTGTTCGTGAAGTTTTGTTTGAGAATCATCTATTGAGATTCGGGAATACTTGCGCGTACAGAGGCACTCTTAAATTCGAAAAACGTATACTTAAGGAGTCAAAAGACAAGCACAAATGTAGGCAATGCGCATATGTGCGACAGTGGTTGCATTTTTGTTTTGGACGTGCTGTGGGATTTGCATGAGGAACGGAGTCGTGAAAGGTGCGGTTCTTGAAGGATTACCGCGAAAAGATGATCGTAGAGTGTAGACGAGACATGCGTCACTCATTCACTCCTGGCCGGTGGTTATTCAAGAATTCCCCAGAGGACGCGGAATCAATTAAAACAGTTGCTACACGACCTGGAAAAGTCATTGAATTTGGAGAAAGTTCTAGAAAACCTGGACAAGTCATTCTACAAGTGAATTGGCTGGATTTTTTTAAAAAGCTGACAGTCGGGGAATTTTGCAATTTTGAAATTTTGAAATCAGACTGCTGTAGCATAGCATCCCTGACATGCTCAACAACTTTGTGAAACAGGTTTGTCTCTGGCAATCTGTGCTGGCTGAAAAGGAGACGTAACTTTGTGCAATCAATTGGCGATTGAGTTTTAGCTTTTACCGGTACGACGAGTTTCATGGAATTCTAGCGAGTCACGACGCTTTACTTAGAATATCTTTCCATTAACTATATCTTTGTGCAATTATGCGGCGCTTGGAATTATCGTCTCTTCTGTCTTCTGTCTTCTATTGTCGGCGCCAGTCTAGCAAACGCATATCAACAATGTAGAAACGTCTATGCTGAGAATCGCCTCTCCGATAGGGAATATGAATATGCTTATCTATAGCGTTGGCGATTTCGCGAAAAAAGGGGGGAAAATGTTCCCACACTGTTTACGAGAGCTGTATCTGCATCGAGCGCATATCCGGTCGGACGATCGTTACAAAGTTCTTTCCATCGCTCCTCAATCCTCTTCACGACAGCGATATTGGCATATTGGCATATTGGCATGTTCGCATGTTCGCATATTCGTCCACAAAACGATTTCGGTAGCGATAAACACGCTTTTAGGATCGCTTGAACCGTGAATACCGTGCGAAAACCTTCGATGCAAACGATCCCAGTGTATACATACTTGTAAAGTTTTTATACTTTTGCGGAACTGTGACAAGAGTCTTTCAATCTTTACGATTTTCACCCAATGTCCCAAATAGAGCGTTTCCACCTCTTGGATCAAAAATCTCTCTTGAGTGAAGAAGTACGATATTTTTTTCGTTTGCTACGACTAGTATACATTTTTCAAGGCTACTTTTATAGGCTATTTTTCAAGGTTACTTTCAGTTACTTTCAGTCACCTTTTTAAGGTACTGTAGTCACTTTATAAGATGAAAAGCTCACTGATTCTCTTTCCTGTGAATTTCATCGAAATTTCTTAAATTCCCTTAAATTTTTTCTAAATATAGTCTAGTGTTACTGAAATTAATTACATTTTTCAGATTTTTGGCAATTAATTGGAATTAATTTCGAGCTCACTGTAGATTTTAATATTTTATCCTGAAAATTTAAAAAAAAAAATTTTGAATTCATTAGAATTCTCATCAGTTTTTTTAAATTTGATCTGAATTCTTTGCATTTTTCTAAATCCATTTAATTGTATTCAATCCAATGGAATATTTTAATTTTTACAAGTTTTTTCTTATCCACCCTGAACAGTTTTAAACTAATTAGGCATTTTATAAAATTCTTTTGAATACCCTAAAATGGTTCTCAATTCACTCCAGTGTTAACGTATTCAATGATTTTAAAAAAAATATTTTTGAATTATTTTCAATTCTCTTGGTTTTTTTCAGTTCATTTCAAATTTTTCTGAATTTCATCGAATTCCTCCCATTTTCCTTAAATCCCTCTAAATTCACTCGAATTTTATTTAATTTCTTGATCTTTTTGTGTCTTTTTTTATTCACGTGGTCACCATAGGACCGAATCCTATGTCCAATCTGTCTAATATCTTGAAATATAACAAACTTCATATTACATGATATGATGCAAAAATAAATTCGATCTCAAATTTGATTTAAATATCCATTCTGACACAGAAAAATTTCCGATTGGTAAAAATCCTAAATTTAAGTAATAAAATTTTTTTTTAATAATAAAATAATGAATAAAATACTTTTATTTGATGAATATATTTTTTATTTAATTTTTATTTATTATTAAACCATTTTTTGGGGGTTCTGCAATTTTCTAGTATCGGGATATTTTATGTTGAAAATGATCTATTATCAGAAATTATTAAAATTTGGTATTATCACAAACTGTCGGGATTTTTCTATTTCGAATATTTTTTCTTTCAGGGCTTTCGATTTAACTTTATAACCCATGTGAATAGTTAAAAAAACACATTTTTAAAATATTGATAATTCTCATCTTATTACTCGGGTATTTAAATTTATGCAAAGATAGCGGCGGGTGGTATAGTTATTTCTTTTCGTTTATCACAAGTGTGCAATTTATGAAGATTATAACAAAAATTTCAACATGTTAAAATGAAATTTGGGATTTAAATGAGGGTCGTCAAATAAAATTTCATTAGGTAATGCAGGTTGCTTGCCAGCATGCGCTCATGATTTAATTACTACATCTATATTTCTTTTAGAAATTCAAAATTATTTAGAGTTCATTGTATTTTCTATAAAAATTGCAAATACAAGTCAATTCAACTTGTCTAAATTAACTAAATTAACTTTTACTAAATTAAGTTGGCGAATAAACTGGGGAGCCCACCATGTTGCAATAAATATTATCTATCGACTAAACAAAATTCATTCCGATGTCTTCATTTTCGTAATTATTTAAGTCAGGGGAAAAAATTCATGGGAGGGTCGGCAATACGTGACCTTAAGTCTAAATCTAAAATATCTCTCTGGTCTCTTCTTTTGAACTCGCCTAATTTATTGTATTTGGCATTCCACGTGGCAGATATATAAATTTTTTTGTTCATATTTATTCGTATGGGAAAGGAATCTTTTTAGAAATTAAACGCTTTTTTTCCTCTACCCATTTTTTCTCGGCTGTCGCCCAGTTACAAACGAAGACGACTCGTTTCGAGACTCCATCCCTCACTTCTTCCTCATTCCACTCAAGAACCGCCGAATTTCTTCCGTTTCCGCTCTAAAAGCCCCCCCCCCCCTCCCACCCACCACACAGCGCTCACTCCCTCCCTCC
>JAAAKG020131890.1:0-14662 GCA_010014905.2 Druon quercuslanigerum | reverse complement strand
TCAACCATTATTGCATCTAACAGTTTTAAATCCTCTCCTCTATCGTCATCAGCAGTCATCAATATGGTTTAATATCAGACTTCAATTCTATTCATCTGCTTCCTGAAATCCTTGTTTATGCGATTGCAGCTGGAACAAAAATGATGGACTGCTTTTACTACATTTTCATTTATAGCTATAAGACAGTTGAATGTTCACAACAAAGACCATAATTAAGACTACTTGAGAAGAAACCTTTCATTCAGCACTTTACCACCACTTTACTTTACCACCACCACCAGTACCAGAACCAGCATTTTTACCCAAGTTAGGTGTCATTTCTACTAAGGTAGATCAATTTTTCGATCAGAAAGACAAATAAAAAAATAGTTGAATTTTTTATCCAAAAAGATTTCAGTTCGATTTTTCGGCATTAAAATATAAGTTTTAAGTGAGAAAGAAACTTTGTATGAGAATAGTTGCATTTTTATCAAAGAAAGATGCCATTTCTTGTAAAATAGATGAATTTTTAAAATACATATAAAAAATTTTCGAAAAATATCTGAAATACATAATGAAAACGTATTTTCCTTTAGAAATTCAAATCAAACCAAATTGTGTAATACTCTTGAAATGAAAAAGAAAACTGATGAGTGGCACCATTTAGAAATAGCTGACGCGAATCCGGTGGCGCTTCCTACCAGCCAATATCTGGCATTATTTAGGAAGCGGATTGTGTTTTGAAAAAAGAATAAAAAAAGTTTTTAAAAAACATTCTAGAAAGATTTGGAGTTTTAGATAATCGGTACTTTTATTTTGAAAAATACGCTACCAGATTGTTGAAAAATTTCTACTTTTATACACTTTTTGATAAAAATTTCCGTTTTTCATTTCTACAGTTCTACTACTTTTCCTTATTTCAAATACTAATTGAAATTTTCTCGAAATACTTTAAAAACAAAACAAAAATATTTTAATGTATAATATTTCTAAAAATATAGAGAATTTTCAAAATGCTAAACCTTCAATTTTCGAAAGATTGTAAGGTTTCTTTCAGCAGTTTGGGATTTGAAGTTGAATAAGGCTAGTTTCAAATTAAAACTATAGTTTTAACAATTTGAAAGTGCTTTCAATAGAACAACAGTACATTCAGAAAGAAGAAAGATTTAAAAGAAAGATTCAAAAGAAAATTTGACTGGACCCGTCTCTAGCTGCAAACAGGCTAACACTCTTGGGCTTAAAGCTAATCTTTCACTAAGAGAAGGAGTTACTCAAGCTCGGAAGGAATAAAGTCAAAATCCTATTTATAGGACACGAAAACCTGCGATAGACATAAGATAGGACTTAAAGAAAGCTCCCTCTGGCAGTTGTTGCATCAATGAGTCTGAAATATCAGCCAACAGCGTGGCTGCGGTCCTCTCCCAATGTAAGGTCTATGGTGTCACACTTAAGGATTATAAGGGAACGCGACGGGGTCACCCAAGTATCAGGGGCTCTCACAGTCTCAACTCAAAATTATAATAATAAAAAAAATAATAATAATGAAACAATTTCTAAAATTTGGAGTGTATGGCTTTTAGGCCGAAAATTTTAGCCAACGATATAAGCCATAACTGTAAAGGAGCTTTCACGTTGTCATTCATTGTTAAAAAATATCATTACTATAGAAATTTATTAATACAAAAAGTTTTTATCTTTCATTTATTTTTATTTCTTTCGTTGAACTATAGAATCTCATTAGAATAAAATTGTATTTAAAACATAATTTTTGCATAAAAAATATTTACTTGCTTTTTAGTAGACTCGATGTGTACGAACATTGCGAGTACAAATTTCTCTAGATGGATGAGTACGCATAAGCAATGTGCGCGTGATCAAACCAAAATAGCAATGCAAGAATAAAAATTTTTTTTGCCAGTAACGCTCTATTCAGTTGTGGAAATTTAGCGCAACAAAATTTTATAAAGAAATAGCGAGAAAATGAATTAAAAAATTTCTGGACGTTTCAAAAGAATTTTTGTTGTTTGGATAATTGGGAAAAAAGTTAATTTTCAGCGCTTTCGTTGAATGACAATCAGCGGCTGAGGTTATCTTGTTAAACTTAATGCTCTTTAGATTTTCTTTGTTTTTGTAATAATATTGTGAATTTAAAAGATGATGTCTCTAAAGGTTGTGCAGTACGAAATACTCAGTAATGAAAACAAAATTCTTTAATGTATATGCTTTCTATCGTCTGTTAAAAATGTTTATGTTATAAGTTCAATTTTAGGTTAATAAATCATTTTGCGTGTCTGTGATCTTACATAATAGTGATATTGATATTTTAAAGATTCCTAAAACTACTTGAACAGAGGATAAAAATCATCCGATGGAATGGATACATGTAAATTTTCGTTGACTATATATCCACCTACAAGTTTTTTCAGCTTTTAGTATTTTCATGCAGTTTTTCTGTCAAGTAAATCATGGAGAGAGCACAAAATTTTGGATTTCACCTTGCTTATGAGTCTGCCACAAGTGACTTTATTAGTAACATATGACGCTTTCTTCGAAACAAGACATGGAAGCTTTCGAATTACCCGGTGAAGCACTTATCAATTTTTTGTAATTGAACATTACTGTTCTACATTAAAATATGCTATAAATTTAAATCAAATTGTTCGTTAAAGAGCTGATTTTCACTGTCGTTAGACATTGCTACGCAATTAAATGTTTTCATGAATTTTTGGGTGTACGGGCTAATCGCATTAATATATTTGAATTGTATATGATTTTACATATTTTATTTCTTTGAATGATCTATAACGAATAGGCGACAAAATGTACATTATTATAAATTTAATTAAACTAAATTTGAATTCTGTAAATTAAGTCTTTATTTATAAAACAATTAATGAGAGTTTAAAAACTACATTTTTGTGGTAAAGAAATCTGTTTTGATATGAAAATTAATGGCTCGTAAATAATGATGACCTTATTTTCAGTAATTAAATGAATTGTTTTACAAATTCTCTTTTTCCCACTTTTTTATATTTTTTAATAAATCCAATACTCTGCATCTTTTTAAACCTCTATTTTCTGAAAATAATTTGAATGACAAAGTATTATCTGTGTTAGGTACACAGTAGTAAAACTCCTGAGTTCCTTTGACATTTTTGACACTATCTTATAATAGCTAGGGAAAATGAACACTGATTTTATTCAGAAGTACCTTATTCCCTTGATTTATTTACCCGCAGCTTTGTATGTTTCTTCAGCATTTGTTATTTGTTGATCAGGAGCTGTCTCTATTGCTGACCTTCTTACTTCTCTTTTTGCAACAGCTCCTATTGCATCGCATGGGCTTTTTCCGTGGCTAGTTGCAAAAAGTTTGTAGGATTGTGTGTCAAGGAATTTAAGAATAACGCGTATCGAGGAAGGCGTCGCAGGATATTGGGAGAAGCTGTTTATTAATAGATGTGTCTGCAAAGATGCAGCATCCTACCAGCGTGACCTATCGATGGTCTGGATTGATTACCGGAAAGATTTCGATTCAATCGAAAATCGTGAGGTGCGGAGACAGATTGATGCCACATGTGAAACCCAGATTTAGTATCTCATATGAGAAAAATCGTGAGAAAACTAACAAGGTCACCTTCCAAAGAGGTGTCTTTCAGGGCGACTCCATGAGCCCACTTCTTCTTTGCCTGACATTTTGAGCCAAGACATTCCCGATGATAGCTGTAGGGCGTGCTATTAACACCACGAGCACCTAGGACACATACTATCTCGTTGTCCAACTTATGCGAGAACGACCTATATTCAGAGGCACAATGCGGCAGTAAGAGTTGATATTTGGAAAGACTACAGAAATCCAAAAGGTATTTCATCACAATCTTCAAGTTATCTGACCAATGTTAGTTTAGTATTCGATACAAAAAAAAGGTCACGACCTGTATCTTCCACTAGAACTTCGGTAAAGAATGTTCTTAATTTAATCATATCACAATTAGAGATAATCTCTGCACGATTAGATAACTTAGAAGATTCTGAAAATAATAAAAAAAAGAATTATAGAAATCAATATGAGAATCCAGCAAGTACGGTTGAAGGCGAATTTAATTTTAAAACAACCATCAACCTTGTTCCAGACTTTGATAAAACTAACTGTGAAAACTTTATTTAGCAAGTTAAAAATGCAAAAGTTAGAACGAAAACGAATAAAAGGAAAATTTTAAGGGGCGGCATCATTGCTCAAAAACTAAAAGGACAAGCAGCCGTCTCAATAAGAATAGATTGTGTTTCCAACTACGAGGAATTGTCTAATAGACTACGAATCCTATTGGGAGAAAGAGAGACCTACACTTCTTCTAATTGACAACGAGAAACCTGTCAAATGGGAGCAACTGAAGAATTATACAGCTTTATTAATAGGTCAATTAAAATAAATAAAAAATTCGGCAGCATTTAGGTGGATTCAAAATATCTTCTTTTGAATTGAATATTCGACCGGGATTATAAAGTCAACTGGGACTTGATGCTTTTCTACAAAACATAAGAGAAGAATACGAAATCAGAATAAGACCTCAACATCCAAAATCTCTAAATCTCCCCACAAATCTTCGAGCAGCAGGCCTCAAGAAAACCGAGCGAACGATTCCCTAATTTAAATTTATCTTTCGCTCAGTCACGCGGACGACAAAACATCTCTTCGATTCTTGGTCAAGGTCTGGGAAAATGTTTGCATGGATTTTCAGATAAAAATGCAATTGTTTGGTTAAAAATTCAATTATGTAGTTTTCATTTAAAAATTTTGAAATTTGTATTTTTTAATAAAAAACAGCATTTAAGTATTTTAAGCATCAAAGTTATTTTAAAATTGATAATTTTTATATATTTGAGCTTACATGATTTGAAATCAGATAAGTTATTTCACACGTGTGTTATTACGTTAAATCAAACATTGAAATTATTTTTAACGCGACTAATGTCAGTTCAAATAAGTTAAACGTACAAACACTAAAACTATACTTTTTCCATTATGTAGCAATAACTTGTAAATACGATATCTCGATAGCGTTACGCAGCCTCTTTATATATTTCGCAATATTATAGACTTTTATTGTTCCAACAAGGCTAAAATTGTTGCACAACTGTCTTCTACTAATTCGTTTTTACTTTTTCACTAATTTCTCGATTTCGTTCTTTTAGTGAAATTTTCTATCATCTAATCTGGTTTCTATTAATAGAAAATACAGGAAAGGTAGAAAATGATCAAAACAACTACTTTTCTTCTGAAAATAAAAAATTGTATTATTTCAAAAAAAGTTTTCGAAAAGCGAATAAGGTACAAAATATAAGCTTTTCTACACCGACAGCCGTGAAAAAAGTTTCTTTACAATTGTTCGATATTTTTTACTATCAAATTTTTGAAATAAAAATAATATGCGCATTATTTTTACAAGTGTTCTGAAAAAAGTTCTTCTTTTAAACATATTTAATCCACCTAGTCTGAAAAGACGTTAAGAATTTCTGTTATTTTCTGATGATCAAACAGATACCTTGAAAATTTGACTTGTAACACGTAGCAAAATAATGTATGTATTTTTGAAAAAAGGATTGTTTTTTCGATCCCTCTAGTAGTTTAAGGGAAAAACACCAGGTAGACAATCGAAAATTTTATGTTTCGAATCCCAGCAGAGCAAAAAAAACGATGTTTCTTCAGAAAAAATTTATTTAAAAAATGTTTAATTTATAGATCCATCTAGCCTGGAAAGACATTAGGAATTTATATTATTATCTGATTACAATACAGATTCCTTGAATAAATCATAGGCTGAAATTGAAATTTTCGCATGCTAGAATGCGATTATTTTTTTTTCAGTTTCTGCGAAGGACAATCTCTTCACTAATGACGTCGTTATCTCAAATATATGTGAGATAACGTCTACTTATGTATATATTTGTACTCTGATGATGCAATGGAATATTGTTTAGAACCACTTGTTAACCAAATTATTCACTGAAACATTAATCAGTTTGTTCCCTACTTTGCGAAAATGTGGGTGGTCTATACTTTTGTTGTCACTTTGGCGGTCATCGTTAATTCCATTGGTGAATACAATATATATAACTTTTCATATAGTTCATCTGCTCAGTCCTTATCAACAATGCGTAAAAGCGGGTAATAAAAAGTTTAAAAGTAAATATGGAACATAAATTTTTCGAAGTAAAAAGGGAGCAAAAAAATGTTTCGAGTGAAAATGGAAAATTAAGAGTAAAAATACAACATACTAATTCTCCGAGTGAAAACGGAACAAACGAGCGCACGACTGATGAAAGGGGATACATGAACAGATTTTAGAATTTAAAAAGTATTTTGCAAATAAATTGTTATTTCTGACAGTGTTTTTAGAACTTGCATAAGAGAAAGTGCCAGAAAATTATTTAATTTAGAAAAATGTTTAGCTCTACATTTATTACGTATTCAATTTATTCCGTTTCCCAAGAAAATTCGATTCAAATAAAAGCTTGCAAAAAGCCTGATAAATTTTAAAATTCTACACTCTCTCACCAAGGATGTTTTTTTTAACTCACAAAAATCGTACTCAAGGCTCCAAATGAGTTTCTTGAAACAAATGGCATTGTGTGAGAGATTCGAAAAGATACAATTTCCTCCATCTTTTCCATAAAGGCACAATTTAGGGATAATTAATTGTCGAAATAATGCCTAATTGTCATCAACAGATAATATTATTTCCATTAAAATACTAACTTTTCATCAAATTTCACAGTATGTCAAACAAAAAATATTACTGATTTCGAGACGAGAAATAATTGTATTTTGGCGGTGTATTGAAAGTCAAGATGTACAAAATTGCGTGGCTTGCAAGCTTTTCCTTGAATCGAATTTTTTAGGGAAACGGCACAAAATGAAACTTGGGAACCAAAATATGCATGCCACTTTTTTGGGAGCAAACATGTTGGGTACTTGCCGCCTATACGGACTAATTTTTTTTGTGTACGTCGATTTGAAAAGATTCCATTGGGCCGGTTTTGGTTTAAGAAATATTAACTACAAAAATGAAGAAATAAAATGGAAACTGATATTTTTAATTGAAGATTTTATTGCGTGAGTAAAAGTTGTAGTAGCTCTTGATAATTTTTTTTCTGAATGAAGTTCAAGGAAAAAAAATCAATTCTTATCGATAAATATAATAGTTTTAACTTAGCTAGAAAACAGTTAAATTCAACCAAAAACAACGAATTTTCAAACAAAATACTTTAATTTTAAACTGCAAATTAGGTCATTAATTTTTCAGCTATAATTATTAATTTAGATGGAAAAGAAACGTTTTTTTACAGAAGTCTTAAAATTTCAACAAAGGATAGTAATGTTTGACAAAAAATAAATTAAAAAAAAAGTTTTCAACATTCAACTAAGTGTTTAAACTTCCGAACAAAAAAATGAATTTTTACTCAAGAAGATTAATTTTCTGTTAAAATTGGCAAATTTTCATTAAAATCTATACATTAATTTTCAGTCATATATATTTTTGTTTAGGAAATGAATGCCGTACTATGAATATTATAGTAAAAGTTTCAATCAAAAATAATGAACTTCTAACAAAAAATTTTTAGGTGCTATAATTGGATTCTATTAATTTGGTTCATATTTAAACCCAATTTAAACAGAAGGAAAAAGATACATTTTTTAAAAGAGGGAAAACTGTTGAAAATAATAATATTGCAATTATTAAGAACGCCAAAAGTTTAAAATGTGAAAATAGCAACTTTTTTAATAATAAGAGTGTATTTACAATTAAACAACAAGTTTAATAAATCAATAAAAGGAGCATTAAATTCCGAACAGGCGTATGGAACGATATTATGAACTTTTTTACACTTTTTAGTTAATTTCTTTTTAACATATGTCAGAAAGTGAACTTTTTAGAAAAGTATTTTCTTCCACAACTATAACACTGAGATATATTTAAAATTATCTGAAATTTAAAATTAAGCATACAAAGTGGAGAAAGAATTTGTGGCTTATACAATTTTATTATTGTAAACAAATTTCACAGACCATAAGTTATTTTCATACTTTTTGCGCACAAAAAAATCCTGTGCTATCTAAAACGTACCACAGCCTTGCATATTATATGTTTTAAAATAGTTTACTAGTTTCACCTAACTATAGAACTACAAAAATCGAGTGCGAAGCACGAGATACGTGATGAAAATGTGTTCGTTAAAGCCGAAGGAGCTTTAACAAAAGAGAATTCACAATAAACAAAGGACAGTTGTCCATGCTTGGTCTTTTCATTTTAAAAGGTTGCGCACAAATGTGGTGTGAAGCGCAAAACAAATATATTATTAGGCGCACAGCGCAAAAATCCACAGTCGCGCGCCCTAAGCGCGCTCGAGCTTGCCACAAAAGAGTTGATAACAAATTTTTAGATTATTTTTGTTAGAAGAACTTTTGCCTTTTAATTTTTTTGTCTCATGCCGTGTTGCAACAATTAATTTTTTTATTCTTAAGCTGATTTTTAACGATGAAATGAAAATGTTCTCTTCGTGATATAAACGTTAGTAGTAACAAATAATTAGATTATTTTTAAGTAAACTGCTTGTCGCTATGTTTTTCGTATCTTGTGTCGTTTTGAACTTTAATATTTTTACTTTCAATTTGATTGTTTAGGATTAAAACCATAACTACTCTTTTCAAAAAAATGATAATTAACAAAGTAGCTCTTTTTTGGACGAACAGCTTTAGTTCAGTACATTTTTTTCTTAACTTCTTTCATTTGTCGTAAAATTAAATTTTTTGCTTTAAATGTGCATCGTTTGACTGCAAGATGATAATTTTAGTTGAAACATTTTTTTCTTCTTCAAACTTTAAATATCTTGCTAGGGAATTGTAGAAAAGTTACTTTTTGATTAAAATTCATGTGTTAGTTTTAAAAAGTCAACCAGCATTTTTGCATGAATATTTAACTATTTTTATGAAAAATTATCTTTTTTGCTTAAAAATGTTTCTAGTTTAGTATAAATTGCATCTTCCTTGGATAAAAATGTACAGTTTTTATTGAAAATTCAAGAATTTTGTTGAATAGTAATTCTTTTTGGTTGATGAAAGTTTTTCTTTTTAATTTATGAATTCATATGTTTTGAGTAAAAATGTTATATTTCTGAATAAAAATTCAACCGTTTAATTATAAATAAATTGCCATTTCCCGAGAAGTCAATAACTTTGATTGAACATTTTGGTTAAACTACTTTTTCGAGAAATAATTTTTTGTTGAAAATTTATACTTTTAGTTGAAAATTTATCTCTTTGGTTGAAGGTTTAACTATTTTCTTTAAAATTAATATTTTTAATTGAAAATTTAACTTTGTAGGCGAAATTTAAACTAATTCTTAATTTTTTTTGTTTTCTGAATGAAGATTTGTCTCTTTGTGTAAGCATTTAACTATTTCGTTAAAATTTTGTTTTTTTGTTCAAATTTACAAGATGTAACAAATGCAATACTGCTAAAAATCTGGTGTCCTGATTACCAGACTGATTTCCTTTACACTTTCATGCTGCGTGAATTCTGCAAACCTAAAAAGCGGTACTTAAGGTCAGTACAAATGGCCGGCACGAAAAACATACACCCATAAATAATGGGAAATATTTTCAACCAAATAGCTTAATTTTCAACCTCAAAATACGATTTTTTCAGGGACATCTAAAAGGTAAATGTGAAACATTTTTATAAAAAATTAAAATTTTATTAAAAATTACTGATATTAGAATACTTTGCAATTTAAAAATCGCAATTAAAATATATACAATTACGTGAATCTTTCATATAATTAAAGAATAAAAATCAATAAAGAGACAGCATTGAAATTGGTTTTAAACTTTAATTGCAAAAAAAATTTGTTTTTAAATGCAGTTCCTTAAACATGTAATAAACATCTAGCATACATTACGCATATTTAGCACATACTACGTTTTATATTGAGGGCAAATCGTTGCAGCCGTGCCTGCGTAAATGCTAACAAAATAAAACGTTTGCCTTTGCGAATTTGCACAAGTGTACCGTTTAAGGGTTAACAATGTTAAATTCAAACGGGGTGTACCCGAATCAATGTTACCCTGAATGTTTTGAAACTCAAATCTTCCTTATAGAACTTTAAAATAAGTGCAACTTCATTCTTTATTTAGCACATTTAAATGATTCTATGGTGTTATTTTGATATGTCATGGTATTGAAGAAAAGCGCTTTTTGTCATTAAGTTGTCCGAGCGTTTATGCATTTGTCTTCTAAAAAAAATATACGTTTCTTTAACACGAAAAATTTACGAGGGGGTTTAAAAATTATTTCAAGGTAAGTTAGTTTCACCATGAAAAAGATGCTCTCTCCAAATAAGCATTGAATTAAACGAAAGATATTAGACAGAAATGTGCTAATAGAAAAAATGACACTCCTATTTTTGCTTGCAGAATGCAGTTCACGGCCCGGAGGGAATCCTAATAGCGATCCTAATCTTTGTCCTTCTTCTGTTAGCAAACAACATACGCCTTACCGGACTTCCCCAGAGGAGGATCCTTTTCGTTACAGGTCCAGGTCTCCTGCTAGTGCGCCTGCTTCTATTAAAATACTTGGATATTCAATGGGAGAACTTGGATATCTTCGGCTTATTCCCCTCGCAAATACTCACCTGCAATTCGAATTTCGAAGATACAATTTTCCTGCAGATAAATTAATTAAAATACGAGCAACCCGTAATTCCTATGTGGCCGTGCCAAACGAAGAACATATTGTGTTATCCGCAACTAATGGTGACATTTTCGCAATATTAGATCATGGCGGGTTTCTTCGTGGTATATTTAGGACACAAAGATATTATCCGAGAATAAAAATAAATATGATAAGCGGCGCATTTGCTAATTTGACCGCCGAGGAAATTAGCCTTTGTCCAGTAGGCAAGGATCATCCAATCTTCCCAAAAAGTTTTATGAAAGCTTTTGGAAATTCCAATTCGCTACTGCCCGAATGGAATGGTTCTTCTTCTTCTGCCAGACATTCACCTGATCGGACTTCTCTTCAGGAGCCTTCTCTTCGTTTCAGGTCTGAGTCACCTCCGGGCAGGCCTCCTTCTCATGATGTACTTGGATGTGCAATAGAAAGACTAGGATATCTTCGGCTTATTTCCGCCGCGAATCAAAACCAGCAATACGAATTTCGAAGATACGTTTTTTCTGACGTTAAAGAAATTCGAATGCGAATAGATAAAATGAGCTATATGTTTGAGCCAAACCAAGAATATATGGTATTATCAACTTCCAATAGTGAAGCTTTTGCAATATTGGATTATACTGGGACTCTTCGTGGAATTTATGCGACAGACAAACATCATTCTAGAGTAAAAGTAAACATGATAAGCAACGCAGTTATTAATTTGACACCAGATGAAATAAAGGAGTGCTCAGTAGGGACAAAATACCTAATGTTCCCAAAAAGATTTATTAAAGCTTATGCAAATCACGATTCACTACAGTCCGCATGGAGTCCTCATGGGAAAGGTAATTCTGGTTCTTCTTCTTCTGCTAGAAAAGATTCGCCTGACCGAATTTTGTCTCAGGAGCCTTTTTTTTCTGGCAGACAGAGGTCTCCTCCAGGCAGGCCACCCTCTGGTGCGGTGCTTGGATGTGCAATTGAAAAACTTGGATATATTCGGCTCATTCCTAAGACAAATCAGAACCAGCGATTCGAATTTCGAAGATACGTTATTCCTGTCAATAAATCACTGCGGTTACGAGTAGACAGTACTTTCTATGTGCCCATGCCAACCCGAGAACATATTGTATTATCAACATCCAACGGTGACGTTTTTGCAATACTGGAGTATACTGGGATTCTTCGTGGAATATATACGTCTAGAAGAGAACATGCGAGAATAAAAATAAACATGATAAGCGGTGCTGTCAAAAACATGACTGAAAGTGAAATGGAAGAATGTCATGTAGGCGAAAAATACCTAATCTTCCCACGTAACTTTGATGAAGATGTTTCAAATGAAGATTCTCTACAGCATGTGTATCAATAATTCAAAAGAAAAAAGATAAACTATTAGACAATACTCTTTGTAATACTTGATCAGATCAAAATTACATTTGAAGGTATAAAAGCCCATGTATAATGGTTATCAACACTCCTTGAATGTTATCTTTTGCTAATCCCTATCAGGTCACTTAAATTTGTTTTCTTAGAATATTTAAAACTAAGTGATTTACACGGTTTTGCGACATTTTAAAAAATTTTCAGAAATTTATGAAAAATTTCGGTCATTTATGGTAATTTTACAAATGTGAAACAATGTTAAATAAACGTTGAACTAACGTTGAACCTGCGTTGCACAAAGTTGGTGGGTTACTTGAGTTATTTAATGCATGTATATAAAAGCTGCCTGAAGTAATTCCTGAATAATACAGAGGATTTCATTGATATAATTCTCATCGCCTGCATTCTGCAAGATCAGGAGCAAACGAAGACGATCTTCGAGCACCTTAGGATCATCATAGGAGGGATAGTTTGATGCTAGGCTTATTCTCAATACCTGACCTTGGGATAGAGATCCACCACCTTTAGAGTATGGTTTGCGTGGAAACAATTTCGCAATAATTTTATTATACTTGGTATTATTGCTAATACGAATAGGTTTAAAGAGACTGTAATCCTTCTTGTGAGCGTTTGTGTTGCTAAAGATTTCTTTATATTTATTTAGGTCGATCGAGCTAATTCAAGACTCATAAAAGCATTACCTATAATTCGTACACTGTACACTATATCCGAATATCGTTTTCGATTCTGATTATGCATCCTGAGGAACTTGTTGTTGAGTGACTGATAATTATCAGCAAGCTCTGTTCCAGTATTTTCTTCAACCATTGTTGTATCTAACAGTTTTAAATCCTCTTCTCTATCATCATCAGCAGTCATCAATATGGTTTAATATCAGACTTCAATTCAGGCAACACTTGGTTCACTTTTTCGTTAGTGGAATCTTTAGAAATGTTTACTAGTCTCTGAAGTGGTGTCACTTTTGGTCTAAACGTTTCATTTACCACACTTTCATTGAAAGATTTACTCCTTTTTAGCATTAGAAGCTTTCGTTGTATTGCATTACTTGTTTTAACAAATTTGACGTAGAGTATTCATCTGCTTCCTGAAATCCATGTCCTTGTGGATGCAGCTGAATCAAGAATAATGAGCTGCTTTCACTACATTTTTATTTATAGCAAGAAGACAGTTTAATGTTCACAACAAAGACCATAGTTAAGACTAGTTGAGGAGAAACCTTCCATTCAGTACTTTACCACCACAGTTTGTGACAGGGTAAAAATTTCGGTTAACGTTACCTGTCACTAAGAATACAGAGGTGACATAACCTCCCTCACCTTATCGGGACATTCCGTTTTATTTTCTCGCTTCACTTGAGTCCGGAACGAGAGTCACATTCCTCAGGGGCACTTTCGGTAGTTTTTGCGAATTTCGTTATTTATGTTTTGTTTCCTTTGCTTTTTTTTATGTATATAATTACCACGGAACTCCGATTTCGTTGAGAGAAAAACAACTGTCAGTGGACCTTGCCGTTCAACAACCAGCACACACAAGTCAGCATTTTCGAGGCGATCACATCCACAGGATGGAAAGAGAACAAAGAACGGCGCAGTGGTCTGTCATACTTTATCCCATCGACGAACCAAGCAAGAGGTAGAGAGAGACAGTTTGATGGATGAGTTCGGTTGTCTCTTTCTGGCTTATGGAATCAGCACACAATTCGCCACATTGAATTGCTAAAACAACTCTTATGGTCAAGGGAAGTGGAAACACAAACTGGGTGGCCACCCAAAGCATACTTAGATACCGGAACTTCCGGAAACGGCAGATGGCGCCTCGATCTAGTGTTCCGTTCCCGAACACTTATAAGTATTTTTCTCCACTTTCGTGGGTTTGGAGTGTTACTACATATCGTGTAAAATTACTCCACTCAAACCCACAGGGCCATTGTCATTAATTATGACCTTTTTATTATTTTGCCGAAAGAATGTTCCTCTCCCCCTTCCTGCAAGATGGCGGTCGTCGACGATCCTGGACTCTACGATTGGCGAATAGCACTGAGCCAAGAGGTGCTGCGTCTTGATTGGCTGAGCAACGAGGGACCACCAAGCCAACCTAACTAGAAGACTGAGCGCGCTTCGACACTCTCGTTCCGGATTCCGAAAGGAAAAGATTTACGAGTACGTATCAGACAAAAAAAAGTTTTGTGGATAGCAAACCTGCGAAAAATAAAATAAAATAAAAAAACTAAAGAAAATGAGCCAAAAAACTGGAAAAAAAAATCGAAGGGAGTTTGGAGAGTATTATATCACGAAGGGGTAAGTTCTTAAATTTGTATTCTGGTGGAGAGTTTTGGCGGCCTTTTATGAGCTTGATAAGCTAAATACCGCCAAAACGCTCGGCCAACCTCCTAAGTGCTGTGCGGTGTGATGCATTTTATTTTATTTTAAAATTGTAGTTTTCGGCTAGTCACTTCGGCGTAAAATGAGAGAGGTGGGAAGTAAGAAGCTGGATTTCTCACTACCCACGCCTCTCAATTAATGATTAAATTCGTGAGTGATGGGTACCCCAATTTCTCTGTAAATTCGAAT